>JAHLSL010000013.1:8505058-8538890 GCA_025920805.1 Petroica traversi | reverse complement strand
GAATAGAATAGAATAGAATAGAATAGAATAGAATAGAATAGAATAGAATAGAATAGAATAGAATAGAATAGAATAGAATATGCATAATTTCCTCAGCTCTTGCACAGGACTAGAGGGTTCTTGGCATTATAAAGGTCTAATCTCATATTTGAAAGAGTAAAGTTACGCACCATTCTGAAAAACATGGAGTAAGACAATCTCTGCCATAAAAGAAATGCACCAAAAGACAAGTCCATGCAGCCAGCAGATGTTGGAACCATTTCTAAATGAAGTTGTTTGCAAGAAGGTATTTGGAGGAAAGAGCAAATGGGTTGTAGAAAAAAAACAGGGAAGTGTGTTAAGCATAACTGTGAAAATCTTTAGCCATTCTTTTATTTAAAACCTAATTAATTTGTCATCTGGGCTTGTTCCCATTCCTTGTGTGCAGTTAGATAGCCATGAGCCTTGATGCAGTTGAAGGCAGTCAATTTAACCGTGAAGAATAACCAGAGAGCTTCCTCCAGCCATATCCGTTTGTACCCTGACACAGCCTCATGTCACAGGACAGGAAAAGAAAGAGCATGACCTATCTCCATCTTTATAATCCATTGAGGATCTGTCTATGAAGTGGTATCCTCTACGGTTGCTCCCTTCCTCTTTTATATATCCAGAATGCATAACACAGATAAGAAAGAGTAGAGAATGTACCTTAAAGACCAAGAAAGTGACAAAAGGCCTAAACTGTGGCCTCAGTCCTTCTCATGTTATTCCAGTGCCCTCACTAGTCTTTTGGGAACTTAGCCTATCTGCGTCAGGAGAGGAATAAGGGTGCTGCATTTTAGAGCTGCATATCCTGTTTTAGAGAAGGAGCTCCAGATCTCCTCAAAGCCTTAAGTATTTCATGGGTAGAAGGAAGAAAAGATAGGCTGGTTATTTATTCAGAAAAAAATAACAAGTGTCATTCATTGAATTACTGTAGAAATTGGTCATAAGCCAGGAGACAGCCAAAGTCTTTAGCCACGAGCATGCCTACGCCCTTTGTCAACACCAACAATGGAGAGTCAATGGAGCCTGAGCCATGCTGGAGGCTGTTGACAACCTGATTTGTTTGCCAGCCTTTTGGGTGGCATGTGGATGGCCTGCAGCTCCGACTTTATGGATTAATGTTCGTGGCAAATGATAACAAAAGTCTTGTGGCACATTCAGAAATTCTGACACCCTTAAGTACATTAAGCCAGCTTGTTGGAGTGCTGATGGTGAACATATCCAGAGCATATAATAACCCTGAGCTCCAGACTGAGATAAGGAGAGTGTCTCAGATCACATAAGACTTTGGCCAGGGAGCAAGAGGAAAGAGCTTAGAGAGAAATCTAAAGAAAGAGGAAAATTAGCTCTTCAGCTGAGTAGCAGCACTCTCCAGGAAGGGCTAGGCAGTGCAATAACTTCTGTTAGCAGTGGTACAACTTAAATACAGTGAGCACACACACGGCAGAGGGCTATCACATCTTCATTGTTGTAAAAATTCAACATCCCACCCAGAAAAGCTTGTCTGAACAGTGGCAGAGTGTTGGACTGAGGCCTAGATGTTGGCAGCTAGTGAGAAGCCAATGGGGGGAGCTCAAGCCCCACCAGGAATAAATTTTCTTCAAGATCTTGAATAAATAGTGTGAAGCTGTTGTGCTCCTTTTAAAATGGCATCAGATACAAGGCAGTTAAAAGGAAATAATCAAAGTGGTAGAGTTAGGACTTGCATCTGCTAAGGATGTACACATGTAATTTTTCTGTGCAAAACTCATGCTTGTGAAGTCGTAAAAGACAGAGTGGGTGCTTCAAGTTCACTTTCCTGGTTTTGCAAACCATGTGCTAGTTTGTGCCTGCAAGTGTAATGTTGGTAGTCCTCTGTTTCAAAATTTGGTTCTGGTGGTCTGCTGAATGTGTCTCATCTAATCTTACCTGTCATACTTTCATTTTAAAAAGTATGGTTAGTGTCCCTTGAACAGTTTTTTAGTTTTTATATAGCATCATTATTATGAAGTCCTGAGGTGAGCATGAGATTTTCTGAACGTGCCATAATTAGATTGCCAACACTTACACTCAGAGAATGTGTCCTCCTACAGACATAGGGCACAGGGTTTGCTGATGATGTTCCATCGTCCACAAGATGTTGTTGATAAATACTGTTATAGAGACTGCCAGGCCTTCTTCCTCAGGTGGCTGCAGTGCAAGGGAAAGCAGTGAGAAGGCTCCAAGGATCTGGGCACACAAGGGTCTCCCTTTGCCAAGTTGAAGCTTTAATGAAGTGAGAGAGACTCAGGCTTCATCTAAGCCTGTGGAATAATGGGCACAGGTTAAGTGCTGCAAGCCAGAAGCTTTTCTAGAGCTGACAGAAAAAGTGCTGGTACTCAGCTGCTTTACAGGATAAGCCCTTTATTTATCTGCTTTAATGAACAGCATGGTGTCCATCTGCTGTGCACTGAAGTCACCTTTCCTTTCTGGGATTCTTATGATGGCTTTTTAAAAGAGAAAGGAAAAGAAATGCAGACATAAAGGATAAAGAAGTCCTTAATCTGTCAGAAATATGGGAACTTGGCTGTATTTCTAAGCAAAACCTGTTCCTTTAAATACTCATGCTGCACATTTCCCAGAAGAGTTTTCTAATGAAGGTTGTTTTGTGGTTTGAGTTTTTTAAAATTCTAATCAGTTTTAGCAAGACAACTCTTGCACTTCCAATGCAGGAGTCTTAGCTGGGGCCTACTCCATTTTGCAGTCCTCTCTTCCAGTGAAATTCCTAATGTCTTGATCTGTCCACTTCGTCATTCTCCACTTGAGAGAGAGAGATGGTCAAAAGTATCACAGGTTAATATTTCAGAACAGGGAATATTCAAATCTTTCTTACAATTTCTTTAGTTAGTGCAATTTATTTTATCCTGCAGCTGCATGGGAATGCTCAGCAGGGAGGTCAGATAATAAATTCAAGAGCACAGATTACTACATTGCCTTTTGTCATAGATTTATTATCAAGTGTGTCTCTTAAAGTCTATTTACATGCTTTTTCCTTTAGGTAATTAAATGCTGCGCTGAATAGAGATTCTCCCAGTTTTTCACCCTTGGGGTAACTGTGTCAGAGAGATCTTTCTGTGTATGTAGATTCCCACCCAGAGTCTCCCCCTCAGTTTTGTCTTCCATTCTGTGGACACACAGGCTGGACATCTTTGAATCTCTGGAGCTGAAAACTCTGCCCTTTATGCATTTTGGTTCGCATATGTTCTGCTCTCTACTGATCAGAATAATGTTGCTGACTTAATGTGTCAAAAGAAGCCATCCTCTTAGGATTTTTCCTGCTTCAGTGGAATTACTTGATTTTCATAATAACTGGTACTGATAAGCTGTTGGCTGAATTTCGGGCTCCATTCAAGGTTTCACATCTGCTCAGTAAGATGGTTCCTTCAGTAAAAACAGGCCCGCCCAAGAAGCTCACAATATTTTTCTACTCCTGGGTGGTGATCTCAAGGAACAATCTTCTTTGTGGTAATTTGGTGCTTCCAGGCCTGGCTGGCACCCAGAAAGATGCAGGAAGCACAGGAGAAGGTATTGTGGAAAGAAGAAGACTTAACGGACTGGTGTTTTCTAATGGTTTAGAGATGGATGAAGCTCAAATTTCAGGGAACGTTCAAATAAACTTGTATTTATTCTCAAATAGATTCCTTGACCTTGCTGAACAACAGTACATCTCAGGCACAAACCCAGACTGCTGTCAAATCTAAGTATTTTAAAAGTCTCTCAATTTTTATATTTTGCTAAAGGGAATGATGGGGAGATAAACTTTGCCATCTTTTTATGCTCCTTGTGCAAACAATAGTTTGGAAACATGGATATGAAAATCTTGAGTATCAGGCCAACTGAGTTTGGAACAAACTCATAATTTCTTAATAGTACAGTTTTAGAGCCAATTGATTTTTGTAGGCTCTGGTGGCAAGACTCAACCCTTGAGTCTTTAGAGATTGTCATCTTGTTGACTCTTGATACAGTTTTCAGGTGGACCCTATTCTTCTACCAGGTTAACCCAGAAATCAGAATGAAATATTCCCAAACACTGGTGTTTGGGTCTGTGACAGGGTCTGAACATAGTCTTATGGAGTATCTGTAGTGTTTTTGTTTTTCATCTGCAGCACTAGCAAGGTGCTACTTTAAAATCCTAATGCCTGTGCATTCCTGAACTTCTGTGTTGAGAGGTGCCTTACATTGCCAAGACAATATTCACAGTATGTGTAGCTAATTTAAAATTATTGACTTTATAATTGGTGAATCTGTGAACAAAACCCTTAGTGCTGTTCAGTAAAGGCCTAAACTCCAAACCAAGACAAATGAAGTTATTGATTTTAATTAACTGAGCCCAAAGTGATAGTAGCTCAAAGTGAGAATTGCTGAAGTGTCTTGTTGGGCTTGAGTTTCCCAAGCTGTCTTGTGTTTGTCCTTCTTTTCTGTGCTATTCCACAAGATCCCTGTCCCCTGGAATGTTGACTGCTAGCACTGCTGACAAAATCAAGAGTAATTACTTATTCCCAGCCCATCCTTCTCTCAGGATCTCTCAGCTCTATCTGGTGCAGGATACCTGGCATCAGGACTGTGAAGACAGTGTGGGCTTTGGTATTGCCTGTTGCATGTCCTTGGCTTGTTCACATAGCTCTTGTGAGTGTTTGGAGGATGTGGTGTATGGGGTTGAGGGTGATGGGAGGAACAAAGCAGTGTGACTATAGGAACTAGTTATTTAGCTTGAATCACTGGGTTTGCAGTTCTGCTTGGAGAGTAGGGCCAGCCAGGCTAAGGCAGGGAGCTGCTAGCACTGCTGCATTCCCTGTCTGATTTTTCAATTGCTTTCACTGTCCCTTGTATGGGATTCATTTTGTTGTGTTGAGTTTTCTCTTGCTAAAGTGTTTTATGTAGTACTTTGGATGTTACTGAGTCATTGTTAAGTACTAACAAACAATCTGCTTATCTCTATTTCAGCCAGAGGATAGGCTGCAAAGCATGGCTGGGTTGGTTTTTTCCCCCCTTGTTTCATTCTTTTTTTTCTTCTTTTAATATGTCAGAGAAAACTGCAGCAGAGGGCACTGTGTGGTTAGGTTTCAAGGGAACACGTACTGAATTGCACTGGGTGGCTGGGAGCAACCTCTTTCTGAATGCCAGTGCAACTAAATAACAGAATATTAAAAGCAATTCCTCTGAATAAGAGGGTTTTAGGGTTTAGAAAGTAGGCTTTTTATATTGTAAGGACTTGGCTGTTTTAATTTTTGTAGTACCAGGGAAGTGCTGGCATCAGGATCTTTTTCTATTCTGTGCAGGATTTGAAAGACAGCCTCATTAAAGGAGCAGCATAGAACACAGATGACATCGAGTAGGCAGGCTACCTATAATAATGTCATGTTTTGTCATTTATAATAGATAGTTCTTCTAAACCTTTGGGATTCCCACAGCACTTGGCAAATTAAATATTTGAACGTTGTTAAAGGGAAGCCTGTTCAAAGAGACCGGGCAGCTGTGAAGTGGCACACCGAAGCCACTGCAGGAAGAGGTGGAGTGCTGAAATTCCATTTAAGTGAAGTCCCTCTTCACACAAAGCAAGTCATGGGACATTTTAAACTGTCTCTTCAATAAATATGGCCTCGTTTGAGTCATGATTGGAGAGAACTGGGTACAGTAAATAACGTGCAGTGTTTACAGAGCACTGCTGCAGAGCTCATCTCACAGCAAGCTGTGTGCAACCCCCCTTACCTTCAGCTGACAGTAGGGAGGTGGATGTGACATGTCTGGAAATGAAATCTGTGCTTTAAAGAGTCAGTGTTTGTTCAGATTGGAGCCTGGCAGTGCAAAGCCATCTCCCCATGCCAGCCTTTGCTGTCAAGATAATGTTGAAGATAATGTTAAGTTAATGATTTCTGGTTCCTCAGGTCAGTGGTGAAGGTTTCTCTAGCAGATTGGGATACTGCTGGGATAAATACTCTACATCCCTGAGCTCTCTCTGGAGCAGGGCTTTGGTGCCACAGACTGTACCAATTCACAGTAAAGCATAAACTCACAAAAGAAGCCCATGATTGTTTTTGTGCTTGAAGTTAAGCATATGCTTAGAAACATAGTCATGCGTTGTATTTATTTAATTTGTAAAACTGGATTTCAGGAAGAGGGAAAGATATCAAGGAGAATGATGGACTACTGTGACACCATCCTGTCATGGGACTGCCAGTGTGGCAGGACATGCTAAAGGTGAGGAGGAGATGGAGAAAGCAGCTTGATCCCATGAGAGCAGGAAGTGCAGTGTATCTTGTTTTGGGTCAAAAGCAGGATGTCTTACTTCAGTGTAAATTTATGATTTTCCTATGGGTTATTAAAGAAAGTGGGAAGTAAAGAAGGAACTATAAAAATGAACAGCATTAAATGATCAAAAAATTAGAAGAGGAATAAAAGGAATGAGCAGAAAGTCTTCCACTCTCTCCATCACATAAATGATGTTCTTATTCTAGTAATGGTGACAGGAAGTGGTCAGATGGCATTATTTAGCTGAATGGCATGCATCTCCATGTGTGCTCAGATAAAGTTCAAAATGACCTTTAAAAAAATCCATTTTTAAAGATTCTTTTTACTTCAGAAATGTCCAACTTTAGTAGCTTAAATTTAATTTTGTTCTTGAGGGAATTGGCTGTGGGGAGGGAAGGCAGTCCCAGAGATACCCTAATAGCAGGTAAAATGTCATTTTAAAAGAGTGAGTGGAAAGTATTTGCCATTGCAAAGAGGAAATTAATGAATTCTTTTCCACTAATTCCTTTCCTCAGGCTTGATTTCTGATGTCTTTTCTGACTGCCACTGCCTCTGCTTATGTTAACATGAACTGATTAGCTGGCTCATTGGTTAGACTGAACCCTGGGTCACAACACAGGGACTCTGTAGTAGCCAGCTGCACACACAGGCATGGGGACACAAGTGTCTGCAGCACTAGGAACACACAGCTCACAGGACAATCCCTCTGCTCCTTGGTAAGTGCAGACTGTGCTTTTTCCCCCTGTAAATCTCCAGCAACAGAAGGATAAATTGAGTGCAAGCACTTTCACAGCTGTACCCTGTAAGGAACAGCAGTAACATATTGTACATGGCCAGGGACTTCATCACTTCTTAAGAAGCAGTTGCACTCCTCAGTTCCCACACTTCAGAAATCTGTCTTCAGGTTAGTAGTGATCCCAGGCCAAGGAGAGATTGCTGGAAAACTCCTGTGAGGACTGACTGGATGAGGCATTCTGGTACTGGCCTGTTACCCAGGAGTGGAGCCACCTCTCTGATCCTGAGGTGGCCTTTGCTTTAATGGAAATTTGATTTTGAGTTCCTTTTAGTGTTTACTGTTCTTATGTAGAAAATAGAAGTTGTATCAATTTTTCTCAGTAATAATTTCAAAATGTACCATTGCAGCAGCTGGTGAGCAAGAAAAGGAGTGGGCAAATGTGTTCTACAATCAACAGGAAAAAACATGCCATCCAGTCATTGAAATGAACAATAAAATCCTCCACTCTTATCGTTGTTGTCCATAGAAAAACATCCTTTCTTCATCTCATAATTCCTCCTGCTGCCTGGAAGATCCTGCCTGGATGCTGGGGACAGCTCAACACTGAGCTCAATTCTCTGAGGTCCACAACATATGGACTTCCTGTCTGAGAATTCTTAATGTCAAGCAAAGAACTGTTGCAGAGCTGTCCAGGACACTTATCTTCTTGCACTTAAAGTGTGCAGGTGCCTCTTGAAGTGTAACTGGATTTAGCTGTGCTGATAGCATTGGCTTGGCTTTTCCTTTGGTTAAGCATCTGACAAGCTAATTCACACTACTTCATCTTCCCTGGAAATCCCAGCCCTCTCCTGGGCTTGTTTAGAAGCACAAAAGGGGTTGATCTGGGGATGGACAGTCCAGAGTGCCCATGTGTAAAAACAGCATGCACTGGCCAACATGGGAGGGTCATGCAAGGCTGGCTTTGTCTGTTGCTGCCCTGGGATGGAGGGACAAGCAGCTCCTTGTGGACTGGGGACCAGCTGGTGCATTGGCTGAGTTTTTTGCATATATCCCCTGTGTGCCTGCGTCTCACTGCAGGGTGCTGCCAGGGCTTGTCTCTTTTGGCAAGGCAGCAGCCTGACCCCCTGCTCCCACCCTGGTGTGTCCCACAGATAATGTCCAACAGGAGATCCAATTAGAAGCTTGGCTGGCTAACCAGAAGCGGCAGCTGAAAGCTGAAGTTGGTGTGCCTGCTGTGGATAAAATAGAAAACTCTACCTGAAAATCCATCTGTTGGAAATTACTTAGTCTTTGTTCTTTATTGCTGAGGAATAGCCTATCTGCTTCCAGGCCTCTGATGGAATAACTCATTCACTGGAGTCCAGTGTTGGGGTGGCAGAGTCCACCTCGGGAGCTACCACAGAGCCCATAGGTCCCAAAACAGCAGAGGCACGCTGGTGGGACTGCTCTGAGGTTTGAAATACCCCTAAGAATTAAGTAGTTTCTCCCTGGGCTATCTCACCTTGATATGTTAATCCTCCTGTGTTCATTGGCCTTGACCTGTTTCCTCACTCTACCCCTCCCCTCTCCCTATTAGTGGTCACTGTATCCCCCTGCCCTCTCTCCACTCCTGTGCCCCCTGACCATTGGCCGAGTGTCCCTATAACAAGGGATGCTCAGGGTCATTCAACCTCTTTCACCTATGGAACCCCCTGGAATAAATGTATCTGGAACTCTGTGTGTCTGTGCCTCTGCGGTTCTGAATCTCCAGTAACACGTGAGCTATCCACCAAGTGGGTGAGTGTGTGCACTGACAGCCACTGGCAGGGGTAGGAAAGGTCTGCTTGCACAGAACCCTGCAGTTCTGGCCAAAGTGATCTCTGAGCAAGAGAGATACTGCTGGTAAATGCAGAGGCCTTATCCACCCCACACCACCCATGGCGTTAGTACAGTAACTCTTTGATTTTTCTCTTCCTGCAACAAAACACAGTAGATCTCTCTCCATCATCAGGTTGTGTTGGAGCTAATTCTCTGCTGAGCCATTATTATAGAAAAACAAAAATTTGAATATAATCCCATTGGTCTCACCCTGCAGAAAGAGCTTGGACCTAGATGTACTGCCTTCCTGGGAACATCTGCAAGCTCAACTTTTTTTTGGTATTAGGTAGCTGAGAGTCTGGGCTCTCTGGATGACCCAGGCAGATAGTCAAAGATGACTTTAAAGGCTGGATAATGTATTTCACTACAGTATAATCCTGCAGTAGCCTGAGGGTTTAGAGTTATTTTGTACTGTTTTTGATGTAGGGCTTATTTTAAATTTTATGAAGAGCTGTTGCTTTCTTAACTAACACTGCAGTAGCTTATGAGCTGTTCTGCTTAGGACCCACTTGCTTTAGGCTCTCTGCATAAAACCCAGTACTTTTGGGGGGGCTGTGTTCAGACATGTGCATGACATGCACTGCTACTGCCAGATGGAAAAAGATCTTTATCTTCCAATGTCACATTTATGTCTATGTGCAAACACATGCTCGTACATGCAGAGAGGCAGCTGCATGTCCTCACAGGCATGTGTCTATACAGGGATGTGCTGAAACTCATACATGTAGTTCAGTTGAGGTGTCTTTATAATGTTTGTTCATGTAGTAATTGTGCATATATTATTGTCTGCATCCTAACTCTCCTCAGATCTCTCACAAGTGTTGTTTCACCTTTGCACAAGAATGCATGATCTACTGATGAAATCCAGAGAAAAAATATGGGGTCATAATGTCAGAAAACATTGTAGGAGTCCATTTTGAGCTATATTTCTCACCCTTTCTTTGTAACCTCTTCTAGATTAGTCATAAAAGATGCTCCTGCTGTTTTTCTCCTCCAACATATTTCCTTACAAACTTTAATAAGTAATCTGGTGTGATCAATTCCAGCTACTACCCTCTTGCTCTTCTAGTGCAGAGCAGTTGTGTAAAAACGACCTCCTGTGGATCCTGCATTGATTTATTCTCAGCTGATCTGAAACTTCAGCCATTTTCCTTCCAACTTTGTCCCTGGCAGAGCCTGTTCTGGGGAAAGAAGGATGCTCTGAATGCAACCTCTGCTGTGCGGTCTGGATCTGAAGCCTCAGACAGTCTCTCTGGTGCCAAGAGTGCAGCAGGGCAGATGTGGCTCAGCTTCATGCAGGGAAATGAGAGGGAGGCTCAAAGGGGGTATTTAAACATTATTTTCTTTTGCATCTATTTGGAAGCCATAAGTAAAAAGGGACGATATGTTTTCCTGACATCAGGGCTCACACGGGGAAGTGGTATGAAATGAGGCAGTTAGGAAGGTGAAGCTCTCTTCACGCATCTTCAGCACTGGAGTTTCACCAGTACAGTCTGAGGGACAGAGCACAAGGGGTATCAAATAACCATGTAACCCAGATCCCTGGTGTTGACCAGTAACAGGGGATGGTGGAGTCTGGAAAAAGAAAATAAGAAAGAGACCAAATGGTTAGAGTGGTCTCTTCTGCAGCTCTTCCCCAGCAGCTGGCAAGCTGCAGTCCAAGGGACAGTCTTGAAACCCAGCATATGTTCTGGAATTTTGCAAACAAACTGGGTTTGCTGCCCCGGGTGAAGATGAAGTTCAACAAAGAGGTCTCAGGGCAGAAGCACACACAGCCCTAGAGGGGCCAGAGCAGCAGTTCAGACTTTGATCCTCCTGGAGCTGCAAGCATAGATGGAAATAATCTGCAGTTAAGTCTGCCAGTCACTCAGACAGAATTAGCCCAGCTGCACCATCCCTGTGCTTTCCACATTTAGAGAATAGCAGATTCATGGTGCTGGTGTTGACCTTCTTTCTAGCTGAGAAAGATGAAAGAAGGGAGGGTTTGGATAGAATCAAAAAGCACCAGAACTCTGGCAACTCTGACAACAGTGACAACACTCCCCCTGCCAAATCAAAGGGGTTTGGGTTAAAGTCTAATGTCAGGGCTCTGTAAGATACATAGGATCACAAGATATGTAAGGTTAACAGAAAATTAAAGCCCCATATATCAGAATGCTTGTGTTTTCAGCACATCTGTGTTTTCACTTTGGATTAAATGCTATGGCACCCTTTGATACAGGAGTCACATTACAGCCTCCCTTTAGCTGTAACCAACAGAGGCTGCTTCTTTTTGCTCCCTCTTCCCTTTTGTGTACTGCCCATTGCATCACTGAAGCAGGATGAGGATAGGGAAATACTTTGACCCCAGTGTGCACCCTTAGTGCATTTGGGAGAATAAAATCTGCTCTCCCCTCAAGCAATTATAAGTGATAAGCAATTCAAGGTCTGTGATTTCAACACTCGAGGGGTTAATGCACTGGGGAGGCAGCTGAGGCTTTCCTGCCGGTGCTGTATCAAACAGCACAATTTTCAGGAAGATGAATAACCGTAACCAAGTAGCACAGCAGAGCCCAAAGCCTGTTCAAAAGAATTCTTTTTGATGATCTGGTTTTATTACTTTCAATGAACTGGAGTCTCCAAGGTACCAGTGAATAAGGGATGCTGTAAAGCCGCATCTTGTATACATGTTTCAAGCTGTGTCTGCTGGTGCTGAAAAGGATGAAAGAGAAACTGCTTAGCAATGACCCAAGGGCCCAAACCCAGCTCAAGCTTCCATGAGGCATTTGCTGAGACAAAAAGAAGATCTTTACCATTTGCACTGGGACATGACAACTGGGACACAGCCTACATCATTTGCTGGCCCCACTGGGAAAAGAAATCCATTTCCAGGACAGAGAATGTCGCATGTGTTATGTGTTTCATAAAAGCTCTTTGCCAGCTGGAAATGAAAAATATGAAATGTCAAATCAGGAGCAGGTAAATGTGAATTACAGGGCTCTCTGCTATCTGGAAAATCTAGGGGATTTATTGTGAGACACTGCAGTGGTCAGAAGCCATATAGGGAAAGGCAGCATTTGACTTCACTGATCTTGTTTTGTCTGTACAGAATATGTGGATTTGAGTATAAAACACAGTGGATTTGAGTATAAAACACAGCTTGGACCATGAGTACATGGTGGTTCAACATAACCCCCACCAGCATGTGAAGGGAGGCAAAAGTGAGTGAAACTTGGTCACAATAAACAGAAGAAGCACCCAGCCATGGTATCTTCTTTGAGCACCATCTTGCTATTTCTGCAATAACACCAGGGAGAAGTTTCATAGCTGTAGGCTGGAGCTGAACTTCTAAATGGACAGACTCTGAATTGTGCAGAAACATGGAGTGTTTGGAAGTACTCTTATCAGCAAAGGAGGTCAGCTAGTGCCCATTCTTTGTAAGCTCTGCATACGCCATTATAACAATATTAGCCCATGCGCTGCCTCTCAGGGCTTTTGCTTTGGAATTAAAATAATGTGTATTTTATAAAAGGCTCTCTGGTGTGAGCCTCAGAAATACATATGCACAGTCCAACTGTGTGGGTTTTCTCTTTCCTGCCTGGTGCACAAATTACTCATTGTAACATGATAAATGGATGGGGCTGTGTAACCCTCTTTATAGTTTACAGTTTTTATAGTGCTTTGCCACCATATGTTATAAATTCATGAAGCAGTTGTAGTGTGTAACAGGTTTTTCTGTTTGTTTATTTAGTTACTTGCTAATTCCTACAGCTGTATATAGATGTACGGATGTATGTAATGTATGTAGATATTTGCATGATGGACTGGAGATTAGGAGAAAAGATCAGCTGCATCTGGAGAGCACTTGAGGAGCAGAAAACAAGAAGAATAAAAGTATTGCCTTGATATCTGGTGAGAAGTGAGGTGATTGAATAGACCATCGTTTCACAGGGAAAATTCACATTTCATGGTCTGCAACATTTTGGGGCAATTTCTGCTAAAGTAAGCTATATTGTACAGTCAAGGAATTACAGAATATAAAATTGTTTTACAGAAAGCCTGGGGAATCTTCATGTGATCTGCAACTTGCAGACAGAGAACAGAAGTAGTGAGCCAAGGAATGAGGAAGAACAGAGCTTTGAATCAACTTCTGAGATTTCTGACAAGCATTGTTACAGGATCCCATAGGAGTGGAAGTTGGGGGAAGGACCTAAAAGAAGTGATGGGGAGAGCATCTTTATTGCCATGTATGAATGTGAAATCTTTTGCTTCAAGCTGCAGTGCAATGATCTTCCCTAAAATCCCCATATAACTCAATGAACTTCTATGTGGTGTAAACACAGGAGGAACAAACCCAGATGGTCCTTTAGAGGGGGTTATCCTGGGAAGGGCCTATTTGTGAACGAGGCTTTCTTCTTGCCAATTATTCTGTTCCTCTTCCTGCTCTCATGTGACTTCCCAGCAGGTACTATTTGGTTAGGCTTATCTATTTGATTCATCAGTTGTGAATAGGGAATTATATTCATCGAGTACCCAGATAGGTTGATTAAATTTTCCCATGTTTTCTGGTGGGAAATCAAGCTGGTATTTTAGTGGAAATCCCCAGACATTAAGACAACTTGCAGTCAAGGCAGAAGGAGTACATATAACTGCCTATACAATTATATCAGTGTAAGGGTGCATTGTTTGCACATGCACAAACACATGCATAGGTGTATATATGTGTGATCATGTGAATTTACTCTGTGCCTGGCCAGTTTCAGTGTCTTTCTTAGCAATCCTATTAGCATTCCCATGTGTCTCACTCTTTAATGGAGTTGGACAAGATGTCTTTGCACTTTATTTAAGAAACACTGTAAAAACAAATGGATCTTAATCATCACTAACTATGGTAGCTGCAGATTAAATATCTGAGCTCTTAGAAGCTCATTCATCATAAATATCCTAAATGTCTCTAGGGGAGAACTTAAGGAATCATTGCTACTTCACCTGAGGGACACCATTAGGAGGACATATATAGCTTAAGTAAACCAGAATAACATCTATAATGATGGATCTGGTACTTCTAGTAAAAATAGTTCCTAGTTTTTGGATGTTTAATTTTACTTACATATCTTTCCCATTTAGAAAACAGCTTTAAGGCCAGACCCATGCTATGAAGCCATAACTTCCAAACTTAGGAATATCGGAGGGAATCAGAGAAACTACTCGGGAAGGGGTCAAACAGAATGGAGGGTAGAGGATGTCATAGAATAACAACAGTAATTTTCAATATCCTTTCTCTGACCTCACCAAATGAACCATGGGTCCCTTTTGTCTGGTAGAAATTACAATGTAGCTGATTATTCAGAGATGAAGACTAGCTTAATTAGTAGTCAATAAGTTGTAGCTTAATTAAGTCAGTTTTCTAATAGCTCAGAGTGAAGAAAAATTCTTTCATTGCTCTCCTAGAAGGGTAAATTATGATGAGTATTTTCCCATCGGGCTGTTTTATTTACCTACTGATGTAACATTTGTGCATAAATTCTGGAATAAAGCTAAACTAATCTCTGAATCCAATACTACTGAATTTTGACAGACGGAAGATTTATACACTGTGTTGGAGTACAAACTTGGCTTCCCCATTGTGCTTACAGGCTGAAGAGACATCTCTGTAGGTCTAATACAAACCCTGCTTCAGCAAAATTGTGAGATCCCCAGCCCTTGATATTACATCAGACTTGCCAGGTACTCAGCCCCTGCTGGAAGTCAGACGACTTCATGAGGCTCCTGAGGAAGGCTTTGAGGGCTTGCTTCACCTTCTGCTTTTGAAATTGAGAAATGCAGAATTTTTATTTGCCTGCATAAGAGTTTAATTGAGATGGATGTTCCCAGTAAGCTGCAGACATATAAGCTGTGGATATTAACTTCATTAGGGCAATGCAAGTGTGTATACACTGCACTTACCACAGAGCAAAATTTTTATCTTCAGAGGGGCTGAGGTTTACATGCTGTTCTGCCGCACGGTGTTAGGAAACGGACAGCAACAGTTGGGAATTTTTTAAAAGAAACATGCAGGACTGCTTTAAGCCATCTGGAATAGCAGCCTTGATATTATGCAAATGCTTTGCAAGGTTTTTTTGGTAGGCAGTTGGGGAAGATATAGAGGAACTTGAGCTCCTAAAGTTAACACAGCAGCTCATTGGTTTGTACTTTACCCAAAACGAAAGCAAATCCCTTGTTTGCTCTAGAAAGGGTCACCATCTCCCAGATATTTTTGTTCAGAGATGTTATCCATCAGCAGTGATACAGCACTCAGTTTGTACCAGGGGAAGCTGGTGTTGAGGTCCAGGGTGAGTGTGTGCATAGGAGTGCAGCTGAGTGCTGGAAGAGGGGAGAGAAGAGAGAACTCACTCTTAAAGAAACTTAGAGAAAAAGGAGATTAAAAAAAAAAAAATTACTCTCTCCATCTTTCTCTGTGAATCAATTGAGAAAGATTAAACAATTCATCGAATCACTGCCAATCCAATGAAGCGTTTACCAGCACAGTCACAAAGAGATCCTCAGAATAACAGTAGAGATTCCTCAGCTCAGATAGGACTTGAAAGGTTCAGGGCTATGCTGAAAAGTGATCTTGAAGGCAAGATCTGAATTGTGCTTTTGCCCAAGAAGTGCTGGTGTGCACACCTTGTCCTTCATCACTCATTAAATGAGTGTTTGCAGAGCTGCAGGATTTCACAACTGCCTTCTTCTTGGGATATAATCTGATGGGGAGACCTGGAAGGCCACAGTTATTCTGTGATTGGTGAGATAATGGCTGTGATGTTGGTCTTTACTGTGGTGTACAGCAGAGACTGATCTGGAACCAGCCCCACTGGTGGTTGTTTTGGGTCTCTGGAGTGTGCTAAGGAATTTGGCAAAACAGAATCTGTTTATGCAGGTATCTCTAGGCTTGTTTACACCCAGGTTTTGTGGGGCCATCTCACCAGCCTGCTTTGCTCTGTCTCCATTTATTCACTGAAGGCAAATTTGCCCTCACCCATCTGCTCCAAAGGTATTCACACTGCCTTGTCTCTAGGCAGACTTTCTTCTAAACACATCACATGGCACTATTCCTTCTCATTGTTTTGTTCCCCATTTTGCTTCAGTAAGATCTGGATTTTAAGACAAAATCTTGGGAGCAAGAATGAAATAGAAATGGACGTGACTTGTGAGCAGATTTTAGATCTACAGGCACCAATTGTAATTAATCTAGCCTAAGGTCCTCTTTGAGCCAAAGAATTTCATTCAATAATTCCTGAAGAATTCCTTTGATTGCTTTGATGTTATTTGACTTCCCCTTCGGCAAGTCATGGTCTCCTGTAAGGTTCAATCTCACAATTACCTGCATTCCCACTGTTAAGTATGGAATAGTCCTGACTCCCATGGAGTCTGTTGAAATCAGCTCTGGGCAAGATCAAGCCACGAGTCTATTCTGTCTCCTCCCCTCCTCCTCCCATGTGCATCCAATTTTATTGCTTGTTACCTTGTCAAGTCCTGCCATTTGAGAGGCCCTGGGTCCTGCATTTGTGCTGCTGTCTCCCCATTTCCAACCCCTCCAAGGTGAGCCTGTGTTAAAATGGCAGATCCTGTACCACAAAATGCCTCATGCCAAGGACACCAAATGCCATCGTCAGGTGAGATGAAGCTGACATTGGTAGTACATGCAAATTCAGCCAGAGACCCACATACCAAAGTGCCATGTAAATCCACATCTGCAGGCACATGCCCTTGGTTCAGGATATTAACAGTGTCAGAGAAGGTGGTTGCCAGGCATTGACTTCTGAATATGATTTACAAGGAAATTTTGCACTGCAGTGGCATAACCTTTTCACTACCTTTGCTCTGAGCAGAAAAAACAAATTGTTTCAGACAACTCAGGACATGTTTACAGGACCACAAATGATAAACTGAGACACAAGTGGCCATCAGCAGAACCACAGTTTCTGCCTGTGCAGCTCCTCTTAGACCACCCCCAGCGACAAGAGAAAATGGTGTTGCTTCATCTCTTGGGTTTGTGTAGTCAAAAGAAAGAATCAGGTTGGGCCAGAAAGGTGATGTGGGACTTAGGAAATGCTGGCTTCCCATCAGGGTTGCTGAGGTGATTCTATGTGAGGCTGTGGGCATTTGTACCTCAATAGTTAAACTGCTGCAAAACACATGGACTTTGGGTCTGGTAGGGCATAGTCATGGGGGAGGTTTATGGTGCTTTTCCCATCCTCTGCAAATAGACATGTTCAGAGTCTAGCCCCATCTACCCCTTGGTCTATGAGTCCATGGAAGGTTTCTCAAGCTTCCTGCCTCCTTCTCTGTACCAGGGTAGAGTAGTTCCTATCCTAATACAGGATAATAATAGGAAGGCAAACAGCCTTATGCTGTACCGGGCAGCATCTCAGACCTTCTTCCTGCCCCTGGAGAGATCTGTGCTATTTATCTTGTTCTGAATATCTGTCTTAATATCTGCAGCTTCTTGTTTCAAATGATTAGTGATCTGATGACTGGCATTAACAGCGATTAACAGAAACTCTGCAGAGAAAGGAGCACTGCCTGTGTATACACCATCTGAACTGAGGCTGTCAGTAAGTAGACTCAAGAGAGATTTATTCTGCATCACTCCCAGCCCTAAAAGAATGATACTAAACTCTATCCCTGCTTTATGAAGCCTCTTATGGCACCCCACTGCTAGATTCAACAAACCATTTTGCATATATTTACTGTCTTCCTAGCCCATAAAAGCTGGCTTTCTTTTATTAACTACAGTTTACTGCCACTCTCAGCAGAAACAAATAATGGAAATGAAACTGTACTCATTCTGAAGACCCCAGTATGCTTCCAGATGTTGTTCACAATGGCAGTGTCTTGTCAAACTGTAATTTCATGTATTGTGATTATAAAATGGTTAATAAACACGAGTCTGACAGATATTATCACTTCCTCCACCTTATATTACCACTGCAATGCATGAATGCTTTGGAGGCTCCTACTGTTTCTATATCCCTGACTTATCTAAAGCCTCAGTGCCAGTAAGTGCTGAGCCCCCAGCAGTGGTCCTCTCCTCCCTATAGGAGCTAAGAATGCCTGGACGAAAAACTGGGAACACATCTTAGGAGTCTGGTTAGAGTGGAGGCATCAGAGCAAGCTTGTCATGCCAATGCTAGTGACTGTCATGTGGCTGTTCACATTACTCTCTTCACCTTGGGCTGTTGCAGGCTGGGCTGTAATGAACTTCCCTTGAGTTAAAGTGGTCACACTGAAGGTATTTTCAGGCTTTACCTCTCCACAGATACAAACATTAATTCAGATCGTAATAATATACTCAATATCAAGGGTAACTGATTGTAGAAAGAACGTCAGGAAGATGATTTGTTTAATCATTTGGTGGCCACTTCACCTCATACATCCTCATATTATTATTTGGGGGTGCAAACATTTGTGACTGCACCTTTCCATAGCAGCCAAAATTACTTTTAATGGCTGAGAGTCAGAATGCAATTCTGAAGACTTGCAAGTGGCATCTCTCCCCCAGCCTGCTGGAGGAGACCTCATGAAAAACCATGTCTGGAAGGTAGAACAGAACCAGCCTACCCAGAGTTTCATACAAGCTGGAATGGCTTCACTGAGCTCTTCCATCACTGAGCAGAGTAAGGACTCAGTTCAGTCACCTGTGCTGAATAAAACACCACTATTCACCTCCACCTAATATTGTTGTGATGGGTCGTGGGAGGTGACTTTCAGTTTTCATGGCCCCAAAGAACTACTAAGGAGTTTCCTCAAGCAGCCTTCTAAACCTGATGAAGTTTGCTGGTTGCTCTTTTTCCAAACAGCCTTTAGGGCACAAATGTGGGTCATATCTGTCCGTTTGGTTGGAAGTGTGTTGCTCTGCTTGAAAGCACAGTGCACAGTTGTTGGCAGCACTCTCAGTAAATCCAGCTGCACTGTTGAGCAGTCTCTGTGCCCATGGCACCTTCCATCTAAGCATTAATTCATTTTCAAAGGTAATCTGGTGAAGTAGGTAAGAATCCTGTCCATTTTCTAAATATGTGTAGAGAGAGGGAAAGAAGAAGACATGAAGACTCAGGGGAATAACAAATACAAGATTCATCCATTCACATGATGATTTATAACTCCAAATGTAGAGGTGGAATTTTTTAGGTAAATTGCACACCCAAGTGCAGGTGTAGGCTTGATAGGGATCCCCCACCTCACTACGCTCCACCACTGCAATTTTTGGCCAAGCTGAGGATCCAGTTGTGTGGGCATTTTCACACACAAAACTGCACTACTGAAAAATCATGACCCAGCCAGCCTGACAGTTATCAAAGCTATTAGCAGACCTGGGACCAGATTCTGTGTATCTCACCTCTTAACAGCCTGTCTTTACACCTCTCCTTCCTGTTTGGAGTGAAGGCTCCTGAGGGGAGTCCTGCTGTGGTGTTGTGTGACTTGTCTTGGTGCCAGTGCCTCTAATGCATATTTGAAGCTAGTTTGGCACCTCAGAGGAGAAAATCAAAGCAGATCTTTGCACTGCATCTACTGTACCGTGTGTGTGGTCACTCTGATGATGAGTTCTGACAGCACAATCTTATATTAAAATTAATTCCTGACAAAAGATATAGATATGGGTACGGGGGAAAATCACATAGTGTTAGCAGTGACAAGGTAACCTTTATCAGGGTACAGTCCCTATTAATAATCCTAAAATAAGGATTTCTGCTGTAGTGGGGCTCATTGGACTCACAGTTGGCTCTGCCTCTACTTTCTTTTGTTCTAGTTCAACTTTATAATTAATTTGCTCTCCTTGCCTTGAGGCCATTGCCTCTGTCAGTCCACAAAGCATTCCTCTGCAATATTTCAGGAAAAGCTCATAGACTTGATAAAGCTATCTAGCCCTGGATTCCAAAATCTGGGCCTGTTTCCTCTTCTCTGTGCACTTGGCCTCAAGAAACAAAATGGGGTTTATGACTTAGTATATGATTTCTGTGCTGAGACAAGAATGATGCAATCACTACCATTTGTTTTTGTGGTGGCATCGTTTGTACAAACACATCCCTGATGATTCATAGGCAATTGTGGTTGGTAGGTACCAGGATGTATGCACTGAATGGGTTTTTAGTAATGTATTCACTAGAAATTAAGCTGAAACTTAGCAGCTCATTTTCCAGATGCCACTGATGCAACTGTCAGACAGGAACAACTCCCAATTCCTGCTTGTCTGAGCCAGAATTGAACTGGAGATTTGCAAGTAAAAAGCTTTGCCTTACAGTTTCAATCACCAGTAGAAATTTTTTTGGCATTCATCTTTACCAAAAGTGCTGAAAATCAGGTCATCCTAACTTTTCTCAATTGGACCAACATCAGGTTGAGGAAATACTTAGTTTTGTTTCCAACTATGAAACACTTGAGGATGCCATGTCTCCTGCTTTTATGAATACAGTGAGGCTGGCTGGTCCTAATGAAGAGCCTATCTTCCTAAGCACCTTAGAGGTACTCCAAAAGTCTATGCCCTGAACAGTGCAAAGCTCAGAGCACACTAACACAGTCTCAGGGTTAGAGAGAAAAGCACAGAGAGATAAAAGGTAAAGACTTCTAAACCAGACATCTGCATTTAGGAGCTAGTGCCCAAACTGAGGAGTGTGTCCCACTGAAAATCAGAGACATCTGAGCTGTCCTGATGGTTTATTGAATTTGCTCAAGGTTGCCCAGAGCATACATAGCATAGGTAGGAACCATGTCCAGAACTCAGAACTTCTTGGCCAAAGCCTAAATCACTCTCTTCCTGCTCCACAATGTCCCTATTCACACAAGCTCAAATGGAGAGGACTTGTTAAACGTACTCAGGCAATATAGCTTCTTATTTGCTTTCTTATTTTTTTCCTGTCTGCAGAGAAGATAATATTAATTACTCTATGTTCTGGAAAGCGATAAATAAATGGAAATCTTGTGGAAAAAAATCTGTAAATAGGAAACTGATGATTTATGAGGTACCACCTGAGGAAAATTCTTCATCTCTTTTATGTTTGGCTATTTCAGTGCTGCATTCCCAGGCTGGGAGAATGAATCCTAATATGCATATGTGACTATGATAATGATTTTGTGCTGCCTGGATTACAGAATTTTGATGCAGATGTATTTAAGACATCTGAGCAAGGCTCTGAGTTTCCTGTGTAATTCGATGAGCAATAAGTAAGACACAGGTATACCATGCAAGCAGCAAAATGTTAAAAGGTTATAGAAATGTATTACATCCAGTCATGTGAGAAAGCAAATTAACAGCACTGTGTTTCCAAAGAGACATGATCTGTAGAGGAAGATCATGTAGTTGATCTCACTGGGAGAGTTAAAAAAAAAAAAAAAAAAAAGAATAAAAAAGACGCTTATTTTATGGACTTGCCAGCTCTAGCTGGTGGGCTGCAGGGACTCAGCTGTTCTTCCAGCTGAGTTTGAGTTTACTTTCAATTATATATATATATGTATATATATATATATATATTTATTTATTTATTTAAATAACATGACAAAAATTTATTTATTCATGCAGTGGCATTTCCTGTGCTACTCTGAGGTATCAGTAAAAGAGTCTTGGAACAAAAATCAGACACTTTGGAATATTCTCCCATCAGTTTGCTCTGTCAGTAAAATGGGAAGCATGACTCTCCAGCATACAATTCCTACTGACATTCAATCAAAACATCTGACCTAACATTTTAGTACTGACACCCAAATTACAGGGCATTTTCTGAATAGCTAACTATCTATATGCTTCTTTTTTTTCTTTTTCTCCAATTCTCTACCTCTTTCCCTCTCTCCCCCCATCCCCTTCCTTCCTTTAATGCAATGTGTGATTGTTCCTTGTCAGGCTGGAGCACGTTCCCATCCCGTTAAGTGTCAGCGAGCTGCTATCGGCTTGCAGCAAATTGTGCTTTCCCTGGGCTCTAGCTGATGGGATGAATGGCAGGCCAGAGATAGTCCTGTCCTTCACAAAGCAGAAAGGCCCAGAGTTCCCACAATTGCTTTTCCCTGCAAGCCCATTATGGTAGCAGGTCAAGGGAGTCAGAGAGTTGCAGGGGAGAGAGAATTAAAAATAGTGGTCTGGAAAACTTGGCAATATCCTGGCTGTAATCAGATGAAAGCAGAAGAGTAAGGGCATAACAAAAATTCACCCAGAAAAAAACTCTTCCTCTCTCTCCAAAGCATTTGTGTCACCTGAACCTAATGTGTTCTTGCAAGGCTGAAGTTCAAGGCTTTAAGCTGAGGATGAAGACACAGCTTCATCTCCTCCTGCCATCACAGACAGAAAGGTGATATTCAGTGGCAGTTCTTGCACCCATGTGTGCTTGTTACTGAAGAAAAATCAAACCATACTAAAAATGGGACCTAGACCTGGATTTCATGCAGCCTGCTGTATTAATGCATATTAAAGGTGGGTGGTAATTGCATTACATGCTGCATTACACAGAGCTGTTGGTGAAATCTGATCACAGACCCAAGTTTTCCTTCCAGATGTCTGTCTTGGCTGATGCACTGAGAGAGGAAGGCAAGTGGCATTTTGGATGGATCTCCTATCACCTGCCCCATTGAAAATGAGAAAGCCCTGATACTCTGCTTCAGGAATTGCCTGAACACTTGTTTCACACTCAAGTGTTCCCAGGTTAGGATGGGGCAGAACTGCGCATCATTTTCCTGTTATTTAAAGGGAATATGCCAGGACTGTGTCCAGTGGCTGCTCCCAGCTGCTTCTTTGCTGCTCCAGTTACCACAGCGCAGCCCTGGGCTCTGCCACTACCCTGACCTTGTGTGGAGGAAATGGGGACACTGCAGCAGCAGCAAAGAGCACTACCTGTGAGCATCACTGGCCATTGCTCCAGAGAGTGCCTGGCCTCTGTTAAACCCTGCCAAGGATGCTACAAAGCTTTCCTGAAGAGCTCTGAAACAATAAGCACTTTTTTGCCCTCCTGCCACCTCAAACAGCAACAGCAGCTGTTACCAAGCCAACAGTAAAGCAAACGAAGCTCAGCTGGGGCTGGGAGGTGCTGCTAATGATATTCACTTGCTGCAGTTAAAAAGTGCTGGCAGGGAACTCACAGAGCAGTCAGGTATCCCGACCTGGAAGCACTGGATGTTTATGCAGGAGTGAGTGCTCCCTGTTTATTCACAAATTTTTTGCCTGCATGCACTGGAGGTTTTATGAGGAGGGCCTAACAAAGTAAGAAAGAAGAGGGACTTTCCAGGGGCTCCATCCAGCTCCATCTCTGTTGCCATGCGTGGGAGTAGCACTGGGCTCTGAGCAAACAGATGGTTTCTCCTCACTGCCTGGGCTGGCGGCATATGGCTTTCCAAATGTGTTTGGTTTAAAGGTTTGAGCTTTTATCCAGCTTCTAAATTCCAGCAGGTCTCCATCATGGTGCTTCACCTGCTCGCCAGAGGGATGGACCAAATGCAGTTCCTGTGTATTCTGAATATGTGTTCCTGTAGCTCAGGAGCAATATTGCAATCTGGGTCCAGAGTTACTTACCCACATCTCCCAGAACTTACATACTTTCATGGAAATATGGTGGGATTTCAGCCCTTCCTTCAGTGAATCAGTCATTGTTCTGCTGCTCCTCCTGGCAACCAAGTGTTGCCAAGACACAGGCTTTCTGGAAAAAGAGGTCGTTTTATACCTCTCTTAGGGAGGCTGTTAAGAGTTTGGTTTTTTACTGAATTTTGGTAACACTGCCAGCCTTCTCAATGCAAATGACTGGCAATAAAACAGAGCTAAGAAAATGCTTTTCCAATGATAGTCATATTCCTCGCCTTACTTTTCCCTCATTTGATTGTTTTTGTCCTTTTAGGCTATGGTGTCTTTGGAGCACAGATGTCTCTGTATCAGACCTACCACCCTAACATTCATTCCTTTCTCATCATGAGCAGTCATCTTCCACTCTCAAGCATTAAGGTAGCCTTTGTAATGCTATCTTAGCAAGTGTTTCTGTAGCAAATTTCTGTCTGCTAAAGGGCTCTTCTGTCCAGAGCAGAAAGGTAGAGCTTGGAACTAATGGCTAGGAGTTGAAGTCAGATAACTTCAAAGGAGACATAAGGAAATAAGGTGTGCATTTTAAGCAATGATGTTGATTAAGCACTAGATTGAATAAACTGGTAGTTTTGTCATATCCACCTGGCCTTAGAGCAAGCCTGGAAGCACTTTCTGGAAGATCTGTTTCATCAGACACAGGTTGTTACATTCACATGGGGACATTGGGTAAAATATAATGGCCTAAAATAAACAGGAGGTCATCCAAGCTGTGCTAATGGCTTTTTCTGGCCCTGAGCTCTATGACTCAATGAACAGCGTGCATATAAAAATATACTCTCTAAAGCAAGCTACTTAAATTTGTGCCTGACTCTAAGTGTGGAAGTATTCCAGCTCTTTTCTGGGGGACTTGCCTACTAAATCAAGACTCATGTCCTGCAGGCTTGATCTGATACACCTTGAAGTCAGCAGGGATCTTATCCCTGACCACTTCAGGCTGCAGATCAGGCTGTCAGAAAGACACAAACAGGTTAGTACAACTCCTTTCATGCTGAAAGCACTTTGCGCTTTGTACACGCTCTGTCTGGTGAAGGATCTCAAAGCATTTTGCAAACATTAATTTGCTACTTAATTTAACTTAAAACACAAGCAGATGAGCTTTATGTCTTTCTTCAAGCACCATTTATCAAAGGAACAGGTTGCTCTTGTCATGCTGATAACAGCAAGCAACTTTCCCGCTTCCATTGTGTTTCTAAATCCAGTTTAAGTTGTTTTCCTTCAGTATGAATAATTTTTGAACCATTTTTGAAAGAAAAATGCAATCCAAGCACACTTACCTATTTTGTTGGTGTTGCTGGAAATTAGAGTACAAATACTTTATCTGCATTACAAATACTATTACGAAGTGCTGTGGTGCTTTAATCTATCTTCTAGATTTTTTTTTATTATTTATGCTTGAAGTACTTCATCTTAATGCTCACAATAGTTACCGTAGGTACACAAAGCAGCACCAACCTCACCAGAGGATTTTCTGTGTTTTGTTTTCTTTTTCTTGATGCTCTTATTATTTACATGACATTAAAGTATAAACAAGCCAACAGATGTGCCCGCAACCTGGTAACTCTCTTGGTGGAAGGAAATACTTGATTGCAGGAAGAGGGGTTTTGTGTGTGTGTTAATATTGGGCTAATGTCCTGAGTGCTGCTTGATGTTGGAGTTATCAGAAACTAGATTGGAAAATTTTGCCTAAAAATCACATGGAGACAGTACATAGCCTGCAGGGAAAGACCTGATGGTGCTGGGTTGGCTTGACTAATCTTCCAGCCCCTATTCTGAAGCACAGTTATGCCTGTCTCCCTCTGGCTGTTAAAAACTAAAGGATGATGGATTTGAGGCTGCAGCATGAGGGGAATTCCTGGAGCTTCAGTTCTTTCAAAATGCACCATCTGTTTAGCAGCCTGGGTGACTCTAAGACAGGAGAATTCTCATTTCCAAGGTGGAACCGTTTTATTTGGTCCTTCCTACAACCAGAGGAAAATCTGACAGATGTGGTATGTTTTTATCTAAGAACAGTGATTCTCTGTGAATAGTAACATCCTGTGTGGATGTCCCATCTCCTCTGCTCATTACTTGTGAAAACTCAGTGCAGGCTCAACCTGAGACCTGATACTTTCAGGGACAGAGCTGCTGGAGGAGTGATCACACCAAACAGGCTGTATCCGTGACAAAGCGGAGTGGCTTTCTTGTATTTCTGCATTTTGGGGATGAAAGGTCACCTGGTGTAAAGCATGGTTTCATTCAAGCAGCAGCAATTATGACGCTTTGCAGCAGGTGAGGGACCATAGCAACCAATTTTATTTCTTGATTGCTCAGAATGGGCTCCATCATTTTGTGGATCATTTGATAGTTGGGTGAATCATGATTTACAAATATTCTTATCAAAATCCCCCAAGCTAGCTTCTTTTATCTGATTTCCCTCTCCTCCTCTTTTTAAAGCAAAATCTCATCAATCAAGCTATTATGAGGAAATGTTAGTATTTTAAGTGTATTTGCTATGTATGGACAGAGTCAGTGCACACATCCAATAAAAATTTGCATAAAAATCTGATAATCCACATTTCAAAAAGAGATATCAAGAAGCATAATTTAATACGTTCTCTTTGAAAAAATAATGAACTACACGTTCCTTAGTACTGTATATTCAACAATCCTAATTACTGAAGCTATTTACATTAGGAAGATGATTTGCTCAACCTGAAGGATTAGAAGATGGTGATGTGGGTGGGCTTGTTTATTGTTGCATTTCAATTTTCAGTGAAAGCCAAGTCTTCTGATTCCTGGGAACTTGATGCACCAACCTCCAGGACTACCACTGAATGACAGATCAAACCATGGAAACGGTTCATCATAATCTCTCTCTAGATGGAGAATGATTGAATTGGGCTATTGTATTGTAAAATACCTGGCAGAACCAAAGCCTCTGGGGTTTCTTGACTGGTTGTGCTTATATGTGGTTGCTGGACCCTCTAAGCCTGGTGGCTTTTTTCTCCATGTTTTCACACATGTGGAAGGAGGAGTAGAGTTGTGGTAGTTTGGTGAATACCCTATAAATTTCAGATGGGTTTGTGGACAGGCATCCTGGAGAGGCAGAATTGTGAATGCTTCTGTGGGACAACCCGCAGCAGGTCTTTGCTGTTGGTATGTGTTTTAGGACAGGTAAGAGCAAAGAAATGAAGTTATTTCATAACCTAGGCTGTTCTAGGCTGATCTGCTCCATCACTGAGATGCTGAGCTGTGGAAACGGAGTGTTTAACCCATAGGTATTTGTGACTCTCCCATCTTGCCTCTGTTCATGGATGAACACAGGACATTAGAGGACAATCACTTCCTAGCGGGAGGGCATGTACGTCTGAGGGAATGTGCTAAAATGTATGCAAATTTATGCAAATTTGCAATCTACTTCCCCACACACACACCTTCTTTTGCAGAGGATATAAGCACGTATGCAAAGATCTAAAATTATCCAATTGAGAGAAATGATGTAAGAGAGTCAGGAGAGGCAGGTACCCCAAAGTTTGGAGATTCAGTGCATATGGATGCTCACTGAACTCTCCCCTCCCATCCATCCCTAATAAAGAGATTAATCATTTCTCTCTCCTACTGCAGGAAAACCTAAAATCATAAACACCTGATTGTGCTGGGGGCAGTGAATTCACACGAAACTGTTGGTCTGTTGCTGAATTGGAAGGAGTTGCCAAACTTAAAGGCAGAGTTCCTTTCACTCACTTTTTTTCCCCTGTAATTTGGAAATTCAGTGACAGAAGGATGGTTTTCAAGCTAACTACTATCTGGATTGCTGACACAGACATCCAGAATTTGACATTTTGAATAAAACAATACTTGATCCAGACAAGTAATACAGCAGTTATGTGATTGCAGTGTTGGGTTCTTCTTCTTTCTGTAAGAGATATTTTCCCCCTCCTCTCTCAACAACAAACCAGAATGTTCTGCACCCTCATAATTGCCCAGTGGTAGATTGGGTGATTCCTTATATGTGTTGGGAATAAGATGTCTTCATTTCTTCATGCCATGTAAAAAATTGAAAACCAATCCAAATATGCAGTTATCATGAAAAGAAACATTTGTAGATGTGGCGCTTAGGTCTGAGCTGAGCAAACCTCTACTTAAACCTTGAATGCATCTGGCTATTGGTGTGCCTCAGAGCATTTTGTATTTGTGGTCCTGCATTTCCACCATTCTGCTTTCACTGTGTGCCTGAACAGCTCTGTGAGTCTGGATCTGGATTAAAGATGCGCGATTTTCTGCTCCACTTTTCATTTGTTTAGGTGATTCTCCAGCTTTTCCCCAACCTATTCAACTCTCCACAGTTTTCTGAGCACAACTGGCAATCTCACGGGCAAAGATATCCTTAAAATCATAGGATCATTTAGGTTGCAAAAAAGACCGCTAATAAATATCATCATTTCCAACTGTTACCCCCGCTCTGCCGAGTCCACCAGCCAGAGCCATGAGTTCATCGCAGGATCACATCACTGCTGATTTCTGCAGCACCAAGCAAACACATGCGCGGGAGAGCAGCAGGTTAAAAGGAATCAGCCGCGTGGGGACAGTAAACCTCTGACTCCGCTCCGAGCCTCAGATTTGGCTGAAGCTCCGGGAGGCTCAGAGAGCCGTTTGCCTTTTGAGTCAAACAGTGGTTCCTCTTCCACTTCCAGGCTCGAAGAATGGCAACTTTGTAGATCCCGAGAGGAGAGGAACGCCCTAGCGGGGGGCTGAAGCCACCCCACACCCATCCCTCGCTCTGTGCGAACCCCGGCGCTGCGGGAGGAGCCCGGGGAGAGGTGACCACAGGGTGTCACTCGCACCCCGCTTGTGAAGCATCCCCGGCTCTGCCCGAGCCCCTCCCGGGACACGGCGGGGGAAAGAGCGAGAGAAAGGCTCCGAGTTACACTCCGGAACAAGAAAATAGAAGCCTTGCTGCTGCTCGTCGGGAATCGCCGTCCATTTGCACATCTCTTTTGACAGCCAGGATGCAGCCGTGGTTTCCAATCTGCCCGTTCCTTCTCTTTCCAGAGAAAGTCTCCCAGGGAATGAATTATCATGGTCCAGTGCAGATACAAGCAGGTCTAGAAAGGGATATGTGGGAGTATGAAGGAGAAAGGGATCAAATAAATAGAGATTTGCAATAACCTGCGCTGTTAAAGTTTGGATATTTCAAACTGCCTTTAGGGTGTGTTTCCAAATCTCTTTTAATGGGACTTATTTTTCTTAGACTCACAGGATTTTTCTCTTTTGGACCAGGTTCTTGGAACATTTGGTTTTAAGAACAATTCTTATTAAGATCTATCTAGCAATCTATCTGTCACAGACATTTTCTGCATATACAATTGCATTGAAAAGTGTCTAAGATTTTCCAGGCTAGAAAGCCTTCCATTTGGAGTTGGCAGCTTGGGACATGTGAGCCAGGTGGCCTCAGGAAAGCTGATTCAGCAGTGGCTTCTGCCACTGCCTGCAGGACTTGGCGAGCAGCAGGATTTGTGTCCTGCTGAGACAACAACGATTTCCAACGAGCTTTGCTTCTTGACATGGGAAAAGGGATTGGGCAAGGAATGGAGGCGCTGAGTTTTCCACTTCTTAATGCTTTTGCTGCATGAATCGCATCTTGTCTGCCTCAGGCGTAATCCCTCCTGCTGGGTTTGTAATTTGCCCATTTGTGTCAATTTACAGGTTAAAAAGAAGGGTCTCAATCCTGCTGCTGATGGGTCTCCAGACAGCTTGGCTGGAACTTTCCACCTGGATATTCACAGTGTTTGGGCATATGGATAAAGGACTTTTTCTTCTTGGTATGCAGATCACCAGTCTTCATTGTAAGAGTGCTTGGCCTAGTTACCTCTTGTTCCCCCTTTTCTCCAGTGTGTTCCCTAAGTGGAAAGATCCTTCTTTTCATCTGGAAAGATTCAGCATGATCCACTGAAAAGAAAAAAAGAAGGCAGAGAGGAGTCCTCCCCCTCCCCCCTAATATCTTAGCTGTCTCATCAGCAAATTTGCGGTGAATTTCTTTTCCTGGTCTTATGCAAATCCCTACTGGGGAAAAAACCCATAGATTTGAAGAAAATACCTGCCCTTCAAAATAATAGCTGTCCAGCAATTTGAAGATATTCAAGGGTGTAACCTCTGAATTAATCTTTTTGTAGGTTCCCCTTCACAACCCTTCATGAATGCATAGACAAGGAGCTTAGTCTGTGCAAAACACTAAAGAAGTGACACAAACAATTCCTTTGTACACTGCACATCCCACAGCTGTAACACTGTGATCTGTTGATGACTTTGGCATCTTGGAATGGAGCAGAGGAAGCCAACAGATGCTCTGACTTTGTATGAGTGCTCTGTGCCATGCCTCCTTCAGCTACTCTGGATGATTTGTCACTAGGCACAGGGGTTCCATTTAGTTTTGTTTGTTTGGAGGGAGTCCCAAGTATGCATCCAGCATGGAAATATCTTCAACCTCAGGAGCAAAGAGTCTTGTCCTTGGTGACTCTGTGCCCCTTTCCCTTGCTTCTCTAGATCCTCCTGACCCATCAGTGGGAGACAGGATCTGTTTGTAACATATGGAGCCATTCCACATCACTAAGTTAGCCTGGAAATGAGAGTTGGCAGTGGCTGTTATCTATTACCACTCGACAGAGGGTTGGCTGCCTGTCAGATTTGTCTCTAGAGTCTTCTTCCACAGGCATGTGTGTCCCTGTTGCAAAATTCACCATCCCAAATGACATCAACTGTGCCTTCCCTGCAGGAGCTGAATTAGCCCTAGAGACTCCCTCATCCATCAAAAGCTGGAGCCAAGTCATGCTAGGAAAACAGCAGGACGAGGAAATTGTGCTTTCTAAGTCCCACTTGTTTTATGGATAGGTCAAGACCTCCTATCACCAGGATCATCAATTCAATTAGAGAGTGTACTTAACGAGACCCTGTGAATGCTCATTGTCAGCAAGTGCTGCAATGTGTGCCACAGGAGAAGGGCAACAACACAGACACAGAGGCAGACCAGTGATGCTGACCTGTTCAAAGGACTTTTCCATGGGCACGATTTTTGTGGCTGCCCCTGCAGCTTCCCAGCCATTGTCAGTAAATCATAGGAAGGTGAAATTTGTGAGTTTAATTGTGTCTGCAGTTAATGCAGAGAAAATGGAAGCTGTGGGCTGCTGCAAGGCTACTTTTTGGTAAGATTAATTTCAGTGAACTTCACCTGGTCACTGAAACTCCAGACATTCTTCTAAAATGTCTGAGTCTCTCATTTCTCCACTGGCCTGAGATCAAGTTTCAACTCTCACTGAAGCTGATTTCTCCTTCAGCACAGATATCTTTGTGGACATCCTGCTGATATCCATCTTAGACTGAGGGACTCCAACTTCCTGCTGGCAGACACTATCCATCTAGAAGTGTCCACTGAGTCATTCAGACTTCCAGCCCAACCATCTGGCTGGCCTGAAGTGTGGCTTGCCTCAGCTGCACTACAGCTTCCCATGTGGGCACCTGCTTTTGAAAGACTTCATCTCCCCTTGGTATTTCTAAACATGATGCTTTGCTCGGCTAAGCAAACAGCTAGAAACCAAAATGGAAACAAGGGAAAATATGACACCCTCTGTTAATAAATGCAAAGCAAAGGGAAACAATTTTGCCAACTAGGCAACTCAAATTAGACTTCTCTCTCAGAGGAATATGGTCGATTTGTAGCTCTTATTACAGTGTAATGCTATTTCCCTAAAAGTTTGTGTGTGCATTTTAATGAATTCATAAAACCTGGACTGTAAAAGCCCCATGGGGAAAACCTGACAGCTCTTTAATTCAGCATTAAAGCTCAACTGATGTCAATTGAATTGATTTCTGCACACAGAAATTGCATTCGTTGAATGAAAACTTTAGCCATTGCCATTCCCCCTTTTAGAGCTCACTAACACAATTGGCTCCTTGAGTCACGTTCAATTACATGTTGAAAGTTTATAATCTGGTGGGCTAAATGGAGGCTATGAAATCAAGAGAGAAAACCCAGCAAACCTGATTAAACCTTATACCACAGCTATCCTGGGGCAGTGAATCCTTGCTGGAGCTCAGGGGCCCAGCTCCTCTCAGAGCAATGACTGAAGCTCAGGACTTCATTCTGGTAACAACCACAGCAACCTCAGTGTCTCTAACGGGAGTTCAGAGCTCCGACCTATTTTTAAATTTCTCCTCTTTTAGCCTCATGAGAGACTTGAATCAAAACTGGAGGAATTGTGAAGAGAAGGGAAACATTCAGTGGTTTCACTGAATTTGGACTCTCTTCTAGTGTCAGACACATCTGTGTTAGAGTAAAACCCTATTTGCAGTTGTTTCATATGGGTTTTACATCCCTTGACTTTTGCTATTAGCCTGGGGAAACTCCAGTAATTCCCCAAATTTTGACCTGAACAGAGTCAAAGCCAGGAAAGTTTTACTTTTTGGAAAGTTTTAGTTGCTTCCATGAACTTCAGTCTGCAGGAGGAGTTGCTGACTCCTGCAGGTGTTTCAGCAGATGCAATATGCAACAGATCCCATATTTTGGATTTTATTTCTAGAATTGCTGCCAGTTCTCCTATGAACATAGGAGAAATCTGATAAAAGCAGCCTTCATTTGCACTGTTCTGTTGAAGGTCAGATTGATGCTAGGTGTTCTCTTTGCTTTTCCACTGTTTTGAGTACTTCTAATGCTTTTTCACTGCTCACAGAGCCAAAAGCATATGAAGAAAAATTGTGTGATCTTACCACTATTTAAAACCAATCAAATGGGCTTCTTCTGTGTTTCAGCCTTCAGAAGAGGACAGACTTGTTAAAACTATTTGCTCCTCCCGAGCCAGCACCACCGTAATTTCTATGGCTTGGAGCCACCTTCTAAAATCCCTTTCAGTTTGTTTGGGTCATATGCAAAGAATTATTCCCTAGTAACAACAGTGAGTGTTGGTATGGTGTATTCCAGCCAAGGTTTACTGCAGCCAGAGATCCTCACACACCCATCTGAGACAAGTGTTATAATCCTGTTTTATGGATGGATAGAGTGAGCAATAGAGATGTTCAGCAATTTGGGACAATCTGGCTGACTTTCTGAATGCCAGCCCTGAGCTGTGGTCTCCACCTCAGTTGCTCATAGGATGTGTGAGACATGCTTGAGCCACAGAGTCCAAACTTTGGGATGGAACAGCTTTCCTTATTCTGACATCTAAACCCGCTATTCAAACCTATGTCCCCAGTAGCAGCCATTTATCCAGCCTAGGGCTGACTGTGGTCACTGCAATAATGTCAGACTACAGAAACTTCAACCCTTTAGTGAAAAAAACCCTGCAGGTCTCTGCTTTTATTTAGTCTGTAGATCTAAAGGTTTTTCCTTCATAGCTGCTGAAGGTAGGTCAAGGACAAGATGCTTCACTACATCCAGGCTACAAAGATTTTAAGTGGCATTTGCACTTTGTGGTGCCCAAGGAAGACCTTTGGGGCATTGGGCTATGTGCCAAATGGCCAGGTAGTCACAGGGCAAGCTCAAAATACCTAGCACAGTCGGAGTCGCCATTGGTTCTGGGTATGGATGAGATCTTTTTCCATCATAAACAAGCTGGTCTCCTATTTGCAGTCCACAAGGTTTTTTCAAATCCTTCTTTGGGAAAAAAAATACCCCAAGCCAGTCTTGTTTAGCGATGCCATAAGAACTGAGCTAATTGCAGAGGAACATTTTATTAGAGCCTTTCAGTATACATTGTGTCTTTCACAGTGGGACAGGCACTGTCAAACACATGGAAGGGGCCCAAGAAATGGTCACAGATTATAATTAGCGTAAATGATACAGAACGAAAAAAAAACCAAAAACAACTAGACTCTAGGAACTTTGAAAAGCAACCAATAATTTTGGGCACAGCAACACACAAGGGCCCAGTATCCCAGAGTCCTGAGCAACCTCTCTGGAAACACAACAGACTAATGCAGCAGGAAACTTGCCCTGAAGTTCCATTTCTGTTTCCCTTTTTTTAGCTTTCTCAGTCTAGTACCATGTCCTACAAACTCACCAAGCAGCACTCTACCAGGATTGCCCTTGCCTATTATTGATTTTTTCTGTGCAAGCTTTCTTACCCCATAAAAACTAGAGAGCCTGGTGGGTCTCTGCAGGTCTGGATAAGTAAGCAGAGTATTGGGAGTGATGGCTATCCAGGCATATGGAGGGTTCAATTCTTTGTTGCCATAAGTTTAACTAGGAGCACACATTGAAAATCAATTTCCCCGAATCCCTCTGACCTTCTTTTTCCAAAGACACAGCTGTCCTTATAAGTTTGGTTTTTTTTTTGGGGGGGGGGGGGGGGGGGACAAAAAAAGGGGGGGGGAAAAGAAAAAAAGGAGTCTAATATTCAACTTAAAAATGA
>JAHLSL010000013.1:8353725-8504958 GCA_025920805.1 Petroica traversi | reverse complement strand
CCCCCCCCCCCCCCCCCCCCCCCCCCCCCCCCCCCCCCCCCCCAACAAAAGGGAGTGGCAAAGAAAAAAAGGAGTCTAATATTCAACTTCAAAATGAATCCCCATTTTCCTAATCAAATACTGGGGAGAAATAATCCTCAGCATAGCCCATGTGCTTATCATTTTACAGCCACAACATACATTGCTTTGTTGGCTTTGCCAAGCAACATGGCTGAGATGCAAATTGTGGGAAAGAAAGGAACAGCAGAAGGACTTTTTTCCCTTCTCCCTTCATTCAAATTTTTTTGCTGTATCATCAGCTTCAGGCATCCAGCAAAAATAGCCGTGAAATATGGAAATGTCTTGTTCATAGCACAGTGATTTTTAAAGGCTTCTGCTGTGCAAATGCAGCTGAGATAGGCTTCTATAGTCTCTTGTCATCTTCCACTGTAACAGCACTTCCTTGCTATTTCACTGAATAAGCAGATACAACGGGAAACTATTCACCAAAGTAAAACAACATCAAAAGCCCATTAAAGTTCTGATTTAAACTCTCCAAAAGCATGGCACCCAGAATCTGTTTGCAGCTAGCCATCACCCCTAACATTATCCAGCTGTGCCTGCATATTGGATGACTGGCACTTGGTTGCAAGTTTTTTCAATGCTAGCGGGTTTAAACCATACCCTTCATAGTCTTTTCTGTGCTATTCCTTCTCAAACATTGCCCTGTTCCCCCTTTCTTTTCCTCTCTGTTTGGCAGTACATGGACAGAGCAGGAGGCTCAGACCATTCTCTTTAAAGAGCACAAGTCTCCTCAGTTTGCAGTGTCAAAAGGGGCTCTGTGCAGGCAGCATCAGCTCCCCTCTCTATATTGCTCTGCCCTGTGCAGACCAAGGATGAGGCCCTTCTTTGCAACCCATTTACTGCTTGCTCTGTCAATTTAGTGCTAGTTATAGTGGGGACTGTGACCAAACCCTCTCTGTATAATGTCTCCCCCTCATCCCAACCCCAGATTTGCAAAGACTCTTATTTATTTGCAAAGACCCTTTGCCCCTTCCAGCTGAAGGAGAGACGACAAACAATGCATGCATCTGCAAGCAAATTAATACCCAGGAAGCAAGGTGTGGCTATAAATTAATTAAACCTCATTAAGTCTCAAGTAGATGTGACCATTCACAATTCAAGTGGCAATATCAGGTGACAGTAAAACAGCTAAAGACACTTTTAATGTTTAATGAGAAAATCCAAATAGATAGTGCAGCACTGTAATTTTCCTGGAGGAACTTCCTCCACTGATATAATACTGTAGCTTGCTTTCTACATCCTCCCAACTCTGGTGTTGCTCTGCCCATGGAAGTAGTGTGCCTGATGCTTCCAGCCAGTTTGGTGACCTAAACTGGCACAAAAGCATTTATTTTGATTTTTGTTTCTGGTGACTTGCTTTTCTTAGCCAGTTCACCGAGTGTCTGCAGAAGTACGGCTCGTTAACTTGGAGAGGCAGGACTGTGACAGGGTTTGCTGCCACGAAGTAGTGCCCTGTTCTCCCCGGGTGGTCAGCTGGACAGAGAACAGGGCAGTTTTAGATCAGCCTCTACTTGAAGAGCTATTCCCAGGGTCTTAACTGAGCCTAGTGGGCCTGTGGGCACTTTACAGATTCTATTAAGCCACTTAACGAACTCGAACTAAAAATCAAGAAAATGTATTACCAAAGCTAATGTGTTATTTATCATTGTAGACTACCAAATGCAACTGTCAAATCAAAGTCAAATCAGAAAGCAAATATCAGTATGAGACAAGAGCTATATTAGGCAAATTGTCAATGATGCAGCAGAAATAGCCCGTCCTCATAAACCCCTGAAAGAATATTGAGAAACTGCTTCTACATGGAATTTAGAAATGGGAAACTGGACTTTATGCCTGGCTGTGTCTACTGATATTCCCCTGACCCTTCCTAGGACTGAAAATACATGGGTTTTAAATCTAGGCAATTTTTAATCTGAACCAGGGACTGATAACAAAAACCAAATAAGCTTTGTTTCCATCTGCTATCCCAAAGCAAAAAGAAAGCTATATTTTTGATTCCATCAGGAATGCAAGAAAAGCTTGCATGATTTCAGGATCTCCCACTTGGAACAAGAAATGAGAAGCCTGGGAGGTAGTTAGCTGTGTCTTCATTCCTCTTGTGCATCCTCTGTACTACAGTTTGACATCTCCAAATATCCTTGCTGTCTGCAGAGACAGCAGGCTATTTTGTGCTTCATTCACTCTAGGCTGTCAAAAAGGAGAAATCCCTGCCCTGCAGGCTCTGTCCTGGAGGATTTTATTTTGCAAATCCAGTATCTGTCTTCTCTCGGCAGATCTCCTGCAGGGTTCAGCGCCTTTCTCCTCTTTGCCTATCACTGTTCACCTGCTGGCAGGGAGTTTCTGGCTGCCTGTATCCCCATCTCACAAGGACAGAAGAGTCTCATGTACTCGGCTCTTTTAATGGGCCTGCATCCATCATCACTCATCCCTGCAGAAAATGCTTGGGAAGGGCATTAGTGTTTTCACAGTCTTTGTTGTACCGACCTGCCTCTGCAAAGCCTAGGAAAGGTGGGACAGGAAAGAGAAGGAAAAACTGCTCTGAGGACATACTGTCCCTCTGCCAGTGTTTGCTCTCTGAGAAATCCTGTGCTACACAAGGAGTGCACTGGTATTGTAAATCCTTATAAACGCCTGATAAAAGAATCAACCTGTCATATAAATGAAACACTCCATATGCTAGGTACAGAAATGCAATCTGAAATCCTTTTAAAGAGAAGCTGATAAATAGTGGGAATTCAGAGTATCAGCAGAGATAGGGCTCGAATCACCCTGTTCCCTTTAATCTGATCTCCAGGAGAGTCATATTAAGGAAGGTCACATGGCATGGGGGCGTGCTGTCTCTGGGGTGAGAGGGCAGTGGTGACAAAGGCATTCTGACCACAGTGTTGGTTCTGTGTGGGCACTGGAAAACTCCACAGTGCAATCACAAGATACATTCATCTGGTCGAAATCAGTTTGCAAGTGCCCAGTGACCTTTACACTACAAAGAGACCCTTTTCACGTGTGTTTGATACAACAGTACTGAGGTTCTTGAACACACGGAGGAAGGCTTGGACAGGAGAGCTGTAGCTGCACCTTTTCCACCTCATGCCACATTTTAGATCCCTTGCAATCGAGGATAAAGTGGAATGCTTGCTGTTGAGACGTTTGGCAGCTGGTGTCACAAAAGATGAGGCCTAATTTGCAGCTTGGCCCTTGTCCATCTCCCCTGAACTCTTCTGGACCAGTGATGAATGTCCCTGTGACCTGCCTGGGGAAGCTCCCATCTTAGGGACACACCCACTGCCCCAGTTTGATCCTGCCTGGTGAACACTCAGGGCAGTTCTGCTGCAGCAACACGAGGGGGCCAAATTAAAACTATGAATGAGTAAGAATTGGGATATTTGAGCTTAGGTAGAAAGCAAAGGACTTGAGAGCAAACTTTCATTGTGAGAAGCCTAATTCTCAGTGATACACAGAAAAGACCCCACAACTCGGTAGTTGTAGGGTAGGTATGTTTAATACAGCACCAGGCACAAGGGAATCGCTCCTCAAAGACTTGTGTGCAGTTTGTGGCACTCAGCTTAGCACATATCCAGTTACAAGTACATATATATCAGTTTACACAATAGACCTCTACATATTCATTGCCTGTCCCGCTTCATATTATAATTAGCTGACAACTCATTAGCATTTCCAAAAGCATGCGCACTGTCATGCCTTGGCCCCGTGCTTCTGTTTGGTGGTTGCACCAGGGTCTTTCAGATGAAGTAAGAAGTCTTCCTCAGATGAATGTTTGACCTTTCTTCCTTGCACATCCTCTCTAAGTTCTTGGCTCAAGTCCAAACCCCAGAGCTGGTGCCAGGATCAAAAACAGGATCTGTAGTCATGATTTCTGCCCCTTATCAATGGCCATACATCCTCCTATCAATGGCCCAGCATCCTCTCCTTTCTGCTTAGCAAGCTTAGCAAGTGTGGAGCAAGCAATATACATTGTTTAGCAGAATTTAACAATACCAGTAGCACCCACAAACAGCAGGTAATCCTCAAATCTTCAGCTTTCCATATCATCAGTAGTTGATTTCTTTTAGAATTTTTTTTACATGCAATATGCAAGGACCATTATTGATAAATGTTTTAGCAGAATTTAGTTTTGTTCTTAATATTTATTGTGTTTGGACCCCTCAGGAGTCATGTCCTTTCTCCCTTTGCTGGTATGCCTTATGAGTCTAGCCTGCTCCCCTTCTGCTTCTCTTTCGTTATTTCCTGCCTTTCTCCTTACTGTGGTCCTTCTGCCTTCCCAGGGACCTTCTGGTATCAGCACCACACTGCCCAAGCAAATAATGGCATGTTGGGGTTTGGATTTCTTCCCTTTGTTTTTTTATTTAAGGAATTTTCCTTCCCATAAGTTGCTAAGAAATTGTAATAGCTGGGTACTTAAGAGAACAAAAGAAGCTGGCCAAGCCCAGAAGAAGGCAGTTTCCCTCAGAATGGAGAGATAACGTGAGAATGGGAGGTGATAAAAGCCAAGGCTGGTGTAGCTGCTGGCACTTCTCTCTCTGGAATTCGGAGCAAGAGGATCGGAGCTGCTACTTGGGGTGAAGAAATTCGCTACCACTGCCGAATCCCAGCGTGGAGCTGCGGCTTCTGCAGCGAGTTTTTCTCTCTCCGTGCCCTGCCGGGAGCCAAACTTCCACTGCCCCATCACTCCTGCTCCTTCAGCACTGCTCCAAGTAAGTTTTTTGCTACACTGTAGCCTCGCACCACCTACCTGCTGAGAAGTCCTGCCGTCCAGGCTAGGTGCCTCCGAGGGATCCTGCTGCAGCACCAACGTCGCTGCCCCGAGGGCTTGTGAAGCAAATCCCTCCCTGCCCCGGACACAGCCGCCATCACCTCGTGTCACCTGGGCTCGCGCCGGAGCGCCCCCTGCAGCCGCGGGGGAATCATCGCACCCGCCCTGCCCACAGGGAGCCACCAGCGCTCCTGCCGGCTGGGACTGGAACTGCACCACAGGGAAAAGTGAATGAGGCCGAGCAGGTTGGTACTGGGTGTCTGCTTCTGTTTGTGATTTTATGCCTAAGGTTTTTTTGTTATTTGTTAGCTTTGTTTTACATATTAGTAAGGAATTGTTGTTCCTATCCTGATATCTCTGCCTAATAGTCCCTTGACTTCAAATTATCATAATTCAGAAGGAAGGGGTTTACATTTTCTGTTCCAAGGGAGGCTCATGCTTTCCTTAGCAGACACCTGTCTCTCAAACTAAGATCATGGCATCAACCTGCAGCGCTGAAGGAAAATTTATATTGTTCCTCTATGTTCACCCTGTTAATGAAGCTTTACTTATGCTTTTCCTACAAACATCTGACAATTTAAAATTTTCCCACAATAGAGACTCATCAGGAATTGAAGATCACCTGCTCAAATGCTTAAACACCTACAGGTTTATGGAAATGGTGTCCAGTGGGCATAACTGGCTAAAATGACTGGGCATCTTTGGACCATGCCTTTTATATTCCTCCACAGGCCTTGCATCTCTCTGATTTGTTATTTTCACCTTAGTAGAAGAGTTTTTCAGGCCAGCAGCCCCATGTGACATTGGGAGCAGTGTCACAGACTTCATGCCTTCATGTGCTCTGAGGAGAACAAAAATCCCATTTCCTGGTGGATTTTGAAATTGTGCCAGATAGAGCAAATCCAGGAGATGTCAGAGTTCTCTGCAGTGGAAATTTAAAAAGTATTACCCTTTCAGGTAGTTCAAAGCATTTTCCTTTTAACAAACAGAGATGTCATACCTCAATTTTCCTTGATTTTGTGTCATATTTATAGCACATAATATAATGGAAAAAAATGGAAAGTAATTTCAAAATGAAAACCAAAATGTTTCACTTCCAAAATGCTGAAACAGGGCATTTCATCCATTTCAAAACTATGCTTTAAATCTTTATTTTCCCAAGCTAAGAAATGTATTGAAAACAATCCTTATCGGCAGAACTTTTTAGTTCCAACAAAGTGGTATTTTTCAATGGAATTTTCTTTAAAAACATCTATAGATCTTAAACATTAATTTGTTGTTAGGCCTCAGAGCACTTCTGAGAGGTAGTTAAGTGTTACGATCCTCATTTTGCATAAAGAGAATCTGACTCATAAAGAAATGTAAAATGCAATTGAGTTCCCACTTACTTCAGTGGAAGAATTGATGTGCCCAAGGTCAGAGAGAAAGTCAAAAGTAGAGCTGGAGAAAAAAAACCCTGGAGTTTTGAAACCACTGTCTTTTGAGCACATACCACACAGTCCTCCCTTGCAGAGTGATCAAAGTCTAAAGTTAGTAATGCCCACTCTACTAAAACTTATCCTTGAGCTGCTAGGCAAAGTGGAAACCACCCCAAACTAGAAAAGAACCTGAAAGCTTCCTTCTCAGAGGTGTTTGGAGCCATGATTCAGCTGCTGTGGGTTGGATCCCATTTGGTGCCCACCCAACTTCCACAGGAGGACTGAGCCCTTGGAACTCCTGTGGTTTAGCTTGTGGTTATTGGTTTCCTCACCAGACCAGCTCTCTTCCCCGCTCACCCTTCAGGAAGAAAGAAAAGAACAAAGCTGTCACATTTTATTGCAAAACTGAATAACTCCTTTCTGAATTAACTTTAAAATTTATAGAGCTAAACCATAAGAATGTACCTGGAATTGAAAACCAATATATTAGTGTGCACAGCTGCTGCACAAAAGGTTTTAAGATATCATCAGTCTGTACATGCTACTGTGCCTTGCAGACACGCCTGTTAAATCTCTTCCCACCCTGGACCGATGCACCTTGTGTGTAGTGACACAAATCCACCCACCCTTTCTGTGCCTCCAACTTTTCCTCCACAGGTACACCATTCCAAAAACCCCCTAGTGCTGGTTTTCCTGCCAGCAGGTCACTGTGCTCACTGCTTTCCCTGCCAAAGGAGGGAGACAGGCTTGTAGATACAGGAGTCCTGCAGAGGCAGCGCAGAGTAGGGCTTCAGGAGAGACACAGGGAGGAAGGGATTTTGTTTGCCCTACCTGAATATGATTTTGTGTTTCCCTGACAGCCCTGCACCATCTCCTCTCCATGCAGTGCTATTCAAGCAGCATTCAGGTGGCAGCTCAGCCTTGCTGTGCTGCTCCTGCCCTTAAACTGGTCATGGGTTGCTGCAGTGAAGACACGTTCTGTGCTCACCCTCCTACATCATTTGGATTCACATAATCAAGCATCTTGCAGCTGAAATTGCTCATAGAAAAATAATTTTAAATTGGTTCATTAATGCTCATTTGGGCAGAATTCTTAAATATTATAACATGAAAGCAAAAGAGAAAGGATCTGAGTGAGAGTAGGAGGATATTGAAAGCAACTATGAGGAAAATGAATCCACAAACACCAGAGGTTTATGTCCAAAAAGGAGACAGAGGAGTCCTGTCACTTTATTCGAATAAAGGAAGAGGCCATGGGGCAATTCCCCTGGGGTCTCTCAGATTTTGGAGAATGCAGCCTCCTTTTTACCCTAATTCCCGGCCATGTGTCCCTCTCTCTTTCCCCATTGACTGAGGTATTTGAAAGGCACAGACTTTCGGAAAATGCCTCATACCTGAGACCCCCCTCTAAGGTATAATCCCCCCCTTCTGTCCTTCCCTTGCATCCCTCAGTGGAATTCCTTATAGAATTTATGGATCTTCTCAATGTTCCTCTCATTTCTCAATATTCAATTTTATGTATCTGCAGACCTTTGGTTTGTTTGTAAATTTAAATTTCCCTCATTCCATTCATCAATCAGTGGAATCCTCCCCATTGCCTCTTTTATCTTTCACTGCTGATTTTATCTACTGGCAAGACCCACAGTTTTGTTTGTGAAGACAAATTCCTTATTACTTTCACAATTTTCCTGTCATATTAAAATCTTGTGTCCATATATGTTTAGACAATGTGAAAAGTCAATTTAAGAAGCTAGGATACTTAGAGCTACAGCAAGGGAGGAGATATCTGAGAGACTGCAGATATCCCATACATAAGATTTTTTGTTTCCCTGGCTGGTACAGGATTGTGATTTGGTGCAAAACTGAAGTATCACCTCAATAGTCAGAAGTTGCAGTTTACAACTGCACGAATGGGATGAGTATGGTGCTTTTGATAAATATTCACACCTGTATCTCTGTTTGGCACAGGAGAGGGCAAAATAACAGGTAGTCACCACTCAAATTTTGCTGAATCTCACAAAATGAGGGATTTTGTATTTGACCTTTGTAAGGTCAGTGGATCCGTGCTGTTGTATATCAGCAAAAGATCTGGCCCTGGAAATGCATCAGCAGAGAGCTGTTAACTGCTGTGGCAGCTGAGATGAGCTGCTATGGCAGTAGTCCATCCCATCCAGTTGCTCTCTTATTCTACATCAAAATTTACCAGCAATTCTGTGAGTGCAGAATACTATCCCTTATGGAGGCTATATATTCCTTGGAAAAAATAAAACTGTTGAAACACTTCTAATTGTCCAGTATCCTAACAAAGAGGTGCTCTGGCAATTACTTTCTGATCAACTTACACTGTGAAGCATGAGGATTGATAGCTCCTGTAATTTTATTTAATAAAGATCAATTCAAATAGTCTGCCTTAAAAACAAAAGGAAGGTTAATGAAGGTAGAGTCTTAAATTATATAGATCACAGCTCTGATTTTCATGCTAACAGAAAACAGATCAATGGAAACTGCAGTATAATTGGAAGTGTAAGAAAACTGAAAAGTCATACTGTGAAAAAGGTAATAAATACTGCTGGCAAACTGGAACGGGGGTTATCAGAGGAGGCTAATAGTGAACACAAAAAGATGAACAAAAGTCTTGCTGGGAAAGAGGCAGGAGAGGTCAGTCTGCAATTCAATCAATGGGGAGCGTGGCCTCTTCTGTATTACTTTGTCCTATCAGGACCTGTAGTGCATTTGAGTCTAGATCAGGCCTGATTCACCATTCGAGTAGTGAACCTCTAAAAATAAGCACATATACATCTTCCCAGAACATCTGAGTTAGGTTGGGGAGCTCTCTCACTCCTGACACAGTTGTGTTCCCAGGAACAAAAGCCCTGGCACTGCAGCAGGGTCTGGGGAAAAGAGGCAGAGAAGCACCCTCAGGGGTGAGGAGAGAAAGAGAAGCACCCTCAGGGTAAGGAGCTGCACAGGGCTGTGCTCCCACCTGCAGCAAAGTATCTGAGGCTGGCAGTGCAGGAGGCAGTGCTGCAGATAATGTCCCTCCATGGTGACTGTGTAGGCATGTAAACTGCTCTGGCATTAAGGGGTCACGTAGGTTTCAGTATGGTGCAGAACTCACCAGTAGCTGCTGGGCTTTGGCACACCATGACAACGGTGCCTGGCTGTAGGGAAATGTTCCTGCGTGCAGCTAATGAGGTGCCTTGTTAGCAGTGAGCAGAGCAATTGATCAGACTTGCACACTTAGGCATGGGAACCACACGTGTGTTTGGTCCTGTGCTAAGTTCCTCCCTCTTCCCTTGCCCATTATAGTTTAAGCCACCCTGCCCTGAAAAGTAGAGGAAGAGTGCTGGTTAATTACTAATCAAATGAGCCTTCTGTCTGTCTGATAAACTGGGCAAAGCTTATTTTTCTGGCTTGTGGAGAAAATCTCATACTGAATTGGACTGTAATATTCATTACAATTGTTCTTTGGAGAGCTTGGAGAAGTCCTTTAAAGTCTCATCAAAGCAATCCACAATTCAGAGATGATTGTCCCATCTTTGTGTCAGCAGACACCTAAATAAATGCCTTCATAAAATGAGAAATTGTCTTTATCAAGAGGATCACTGGAGTTACAGGTACTAGGACGCTTCTAGCTTTGATTTTTTTTTTTTTTTTTTTTGATAGAGAGATAAATCAGCATGGACAAACTTCAAAAAGGTTAATGGCTTAGAAGAACATAGCATGTGGTATGGCAATCTCCCGGCCTCAAGGCAGGAAATAGCATGGGATCAAACCCTCCTATTAGTATTTCAGTATAGACAACACCTGACTGTTTAAAAATCAAGCACTCTTAATGCTCAATCATCTATTTTCTGATCCCAGCAATCAGTCATAGATCAAGTTTAGACACAGTATTTGGGTTTGTTCTAATATTATCTGAAGAAGATGCTCAAGAGTTCCTCTGTTCCACACATACACCAATAGCCTTGTTCTTTACTTTTTACCACTGAACCTCAGGGATGGGATCCCACTGCAGATGAGTACCCTCATGAGGGACTTTCTTTTTCTCAGTGTCTTTACTGTCTCTGATGTGTGTAATATGAAAAACTCAGTTGTCACCACTCCACAAATCCCACTTATCTTTTGTATGTTAGCCATCCACAATATCCCCCACTGCCCTTGCATGAGAGGAAGCCAAAACTTGAAATAAAATTCAATGTATGCTAGTTACATCACTCTACTGCAGCTGCAGAAATACTGCTTCATCTTTTTACTGGTTATGGATGTTGATAGAGAATGCAGATGTTTCTAAAGTATTGAGACAAGCTCAAAACACAGCTGCCTTTGGATCTTGACTCTGCCATCACTTGCTGTTCAAGGACTGTCCAGACTTCAGTTCTGGGATGTAGACTTCCTCGGAACATCCTGCTCTTTTATTTCAAGGAAAAAGAAATTCACATCTGAGGTAAGGAAGATTTTGTCTCTCTCCTCCCTGCTTGTTCTGATTAAATCTCATTAAGTGCTTTTCTGCCTCTAATTTTAATTTTAAAAGTAATAATCCCCCAAATTGTATGCAAGCAGCCTAGAAATGCCTCCTCAGCCTCTCCTCCTGTCAAGGGAGAAAAACGAGCACCTGCAGAGTAGAGTCAACACCTAGAATTACAGAAGACTAGTGGAAAAACCAGAAAATGGGGGAATTCTCTTTTGCTTGCTTTAGTCAGTAACAAAGGGCTCTGCATTGTATCACCTTCCCTTAGAATAGACCTGCTCTTATCTGTTGGCTGTTTTTCCACTGTTAAACAGCTGGGTTTTTCAGGGAACTAAACATACGCATACAACCACAGAAGGACTTTGCCTTGTTCTACGTGACTCGGCTGGTAGTAATCTGTCTGTACCTAATCTTTAAACAATCCCACTCCTTCAGTCAACAGAGAGCACCTCGAAGTGCTACTCCTTTCTGAGAGGGTACCCAAGAAGGACAATATGGATATCCTTAAACAAAAAAAATTAAATGCACATTGACAGGTACACACACACACACACACACACACACAAACACACACACACTCACAGTTATAGCTGTAGATGTAGATATAGGTATTCCTGCAGATATGAGAGATTCTACCACTTTTCCTGACATAACCATACAGTCTAAAAGGTCTACTTGAGCTTGGTAGGCTCAACTCATCTCAGGCCTGAATAAATCAATGGCAATAAGTGCATTAAAGTGAAAAGAGTTATTCTAGTGCTAAGCAGTGCAAAAGCAGTACAAGCCAACTTGTTCAAATGCATATCTCTCTCTGCTGTCCAGGCATTATATCTTCTTATGTGGGTGAATCCTAATGGCTTTAATCCTTTCTGACTTCCAGCACTGCACACTTCAGCAGTGGGGCAATGGGGTATGGGGAATTCAGGATTTGGCTGCCAGCATGTCCCACTCATCAGCCAATGTGTACCTCTGTTTATTCTGGCATGCTGCTGCCACTTGTGCCCTCTCAGAGAATCTGAAAAGGTTCTCATTATATCTAGTGATTATACTTTCCCAATACCAGTAGATGGTCAAGTGTCACTCTCTAGCCCTCTCTTTTCTACTTCTTTATGTTTCTGATTGTTGGCACAACTTCTCCAGAATGTGTCTTGGAAACTTTCAGTATGTAACTTTCTCAGCCTGTCACCTGATTTTGTCCCTTCAGAGCCATAAAAGGAAATGATTGCTTGAGGGGCAGAGCTACATATATCATCCAGAGTGTATCATGGCTAGGTGAATGTAGTGAAAAAAAATGTATCTGTGTGGAGGAGAGCTGTCTTTCAACACATCTATTTGCCAGGAAAAAATTTGGCTTCTGAAAAAAGAGGAGGAGGATGAGGAAAAGAAGCTAATTAGCTGTGTAAGCTCTGAAAAAGTAAATAGAGAAATAAAGCAGTTAATGCTCGGATGCACTTTAAATCCCAAGGTTGCTTCCTTGCTCTTACATGTATGTGTTTAATAATACACAAGTTCCTCACTTGCTGTGTTCTTGTGCTACACTCCAAACTCCAGGGGAGTCAGAGGACACAGCATCTCACCTAATACCATGCATCGGCCCTGAAAAACTCTACAGGAATGACCCTGAACCTTGTTAGAAAAGCCCAGCAGAACAGAGAAACAGCAAATTAGGTGTTTCAAATTCAAATTCAAATTAGGGCATCTATGTTCCTTTCTAATCCACATGCCCCTCTCTGCACTGACAAATATTTGATTACTTACTAATTTGCAGGGATAGTCCATGCTGAAATATGCTTTTCCATCACATTTCCCTCTCTTAATAATCAGCTGGCCTGGGAGATCGTTCACTGTTTGCAATGCAGTGATAAGTGCATTCTGGACAAACAGCTTGTTAAGAAAGACTTTTAGATATGGCCTTGTTGCTAGGAAACTGGAAAAGCTACTGGAAAGCTGCTTGAATGTGGTGAAGTGTATTGCTGGCAATCAGTGTCACTTGCCCTTGGTGATAGCCTGCAGCCTTTAAAAATACTGAAGCATAGCCCAATGCCATCACATTAATACAAGGTGTTGGGAAGACATGCAGTTAATTAAGTGGCCCATGTTTGCCTGTTTGGAGCTCAGGAGTCCGGTAAATGCCATCATTTAAAAAGCACTGGAGGATGTTTAAGACAAAATAAGTTATATGTGTTGCTGGCCTGGCTCATTAAAAGCCAAGGCTGATCAAGGTGTGAGTTTGCAGCAGGGTTCTGGAAATCTCTCATATACTTTTACAATACTGGCACAGCCTCTCAGTGTCACATCCTGTTTGGATTTGGCTTCTAGTTATGAAGTTGTTTTGGCAGCTCTCCTTACCTGGAGTCACAGTATTCACAGCTTATGCATCTCCAGGTCCTTCTTAATAGATATATATATACCTTAATCTTTTTACTGTATATCCTCTTAAGCCAAATAAATCCCCAGAGTAATCCCAATGGTCAAGAGAAACATTCTGGTGTGGCATTGGGACTATAAGAGAACATGAGGATGAAAACTTTAATGTGCCTTGAGGGAACATTGGGGGAAACCATGAGCACATCAAGCAACGTCCCCAGCCATGAATCCTCAGGACAGCCTGGAGAATGTGTACACCATGGATCCCACTACACTAGCCCAGCACAGCAGAGGAGGCAAAGCCCTCGACACTGTCTGAATCAGCAGGTATCGGTTGGGGTTTTGTGTGAAAGCCCTTTTTGTCCTCCATGCTGGGCTGCTTCCCTGCAAAGTGAGCAAAGGGACTTTTCATTGCAACTTTTCCATGTCTGTAAAAACCTTCCTTGCCTGGAATTTAGGTTATGGCTATTTTTTCTTGCCTTTCTTTAGTATCTCAAACTCCGCAAGACTTTCTCATCACAGAAGCTATCAGATGGCTCTGAAGTGCTGCTCCTTTCTTTGTCAACCAAGAGAGGAGTATAACTGAAAATAGAAGTCCACAGCTTCCACATGGAGGATCAGCATTTTTTCAGACTAGTTACAATGTCTCAGATGGTTAACCAATAGCACTGTTTTAGATGTTCAATTGCTTTGTGATGGTGATTGGCATGACCAAAGCATTTCTTTCCAGTGCCAAGATCATAATTTGTGATTTAATTAAACAGTGATTTTTCAGCTTTTCTTACTTTGGGGATCCTGACTACTTTTCAAGCAGAGGTCTTCAGATTCTTTCTCCCCACCCCAAGATACATAAACTGCAGCTCAACACCCCAGAACTAAAGGATCATTCCATAAAAGCCACTCAAAACTGATAATAACCTTTCTGAGGGTGGAAAATACACTGTATACATCAGCAGATAAAACTTCATATGGATTCTTCCCCTGCCTGCATGGGGTGAAGGGACTGCACCCACCCAGGCTGCCTCCGTTCCCTCTGTGGCTTCTGCCAGAAAACTCGGAGCTGAGTGTCATGAGCTATCCCCCCGCCCTTGAATGAAGTTAAGGCTTTATTGCTTATTCTGAGGAAATGAAAACAAAATACAAGTGCCATGCAGTAAAAGGAGATATGAGGAAGGGAAATGTGGGATTCAAAGGTGCAATAAAAGTGTTTACAGTTTTGCTGTTTGCTCTTAGGACTGAACATTGACAAAGACATAGTGCAAGGGGAGGCAGGAGAGATTAAGATGATACCAAATACTTGAAGTGATCCAACATCACCACTGAAGGGTCCTCAGCTGTGTTTAAGCAGTACAAAGGAAGTAAATCCATGTGGTTGGTTTGCTCAAAATCAGGCTCGTGCAAATGTAATAGACCCCTCTGTCATCTTCCAAACTTTGCCCAGAAATACTCTCTCTCAAGGTCAAATTTATCTTTATAGAAGTTGTGAATGAAGACCTGCATGAAGGGAAACTGCAGATGCCCTGAAGGACTTTGCTCATATTTTTAGTGGTCCTCTAGAAAATTCCTGTAAAAATATGTCATCACTTCAGGGCATAAAGTGCCTCCTGTGCACAGCTCCTACTTCCAGTGCTTTGTCATCTAAGAGGTCACTGCCTCCTTAACCCTGGGCTAATACTGTGGAAGGACAATACCAGATGTGTAATTTCATCAGAAGTCTCACCTCACCCATATAAACACCCTACTTGAAACTTATATTCCTGACTGTGTTGCCCACGTGTCTCCAGCCATCCTTCTGTTTAACATGTGTTTGAACTGAAATAAAACTGTCAGGATTCACTCTGCTCCCTTATCTCTGCCTTGTAGTGGCCAGTCTTTCCCTTACCATAGAATCTGGGAACTCAGTGATCATTAATAGACACTGTCACTACAATGCTCCTGACAGGAGGTGAAGCAATACCAAGTCATTGCATGGATTGGGCACATAGGCACCAATTTATCCCCTTTCCCAGGCTCAGGCAGAAAGCTGACTGCTCTCTGAAGGCTGGTATTCAAAATACTTGAGTATTATCTTCTCTCAGGGCTATTTTTAAAAGGTTGTGATCCTACAGAGATCTTGCACAGCCAGGAGGGAAAGGGTGGGAGCAGAGACTGTGAAAGAGCCAAAAAGATAATTCTCACCATGCAGTTTTCTGCTGGAAGCAGTGGCTTTAAAATCTGTCCTCTTTCCACCTCCAAGACTCCAAACTATGGAAAACCAAGGATTCTCTAGGTAACAGGGGCACCATGGGGGCTTTCCTGCCCTTGTAATTTTCCAGTTCCTTCTCCCAGTCACTGCCAAGCGGGAGATAGCTGGTGGTCCCACAGCAGAACTGGCACCACCATGGCTCACATTTCCCCATACACCCTGTCCTGCTCAGCAGTTTTTTCCATGAACTTACCTGACCAGCTCTTCATGCTTTATGCTGTGAAGATCAAAGATGAGGTGTCCAGAATAAAAAGCTTACAGTTACCATGAGGCCTCTCTCAGCATGCTGGGAATAAAAATGTGGCAATCAGACTTGGGGATGAAATCATATTGGACATGCTGACTTAATCTCTAAAATATGAAATTGTATGGAAAGAATTACAGCTAAAAAGCATTTTACATTTTAGAAAGCTTCTCTGACCCATGCTGAATCAGGGAAGAGAAGGAGAAGAGGGGGGGAAGAAAAAGCCTGTGGGATGCAAAAGATTATACCCAGTTAAGTTAGAAACAAACATCTATCCTCAAATTATTAGTCTCCTGCTCCTCTACTATGGCTTATGATTCTGTTTGAAAAAGAAAGGTCTGAGATGGCGTATTTAAATTCTCAGGATCAGATTATTTGCTATTTGCAAATATCTGGATGTTACTTGCAAATCCTCCACAAAGCTTCATTTTAATATTTAGTATTTCAGTCCAACTTATACATTCATTTCACAATCAGGTTTAGGTGGGATACAGAGCAGGACTGAGATGGTTGCTTGCCCAATACACCTTTATTTATCCAGGCCACCAGAGAGCAGAAACAACAGGCCATGGATAGCCAGCTGCAAGAGATAAATTACAAGTAGAATAAATGAAGAAACATGCAATTTGTGGGTTCCTTGTTGAAAAACATCTGCAATTCAATTAATATAATCTAATGCACATCCAAGAACAGATTCTTACCCTCCTGTACTCCGGGTTGCAAAGCAACACAAAAAGCTTGGGAAGTTTTGTGTTGCTTCCATGTCAACATGAAGAGAAGACTGGTGTGATAAGGACAGTGATGTTGAATGATGCCACCCTTGGTGGCACACTTTGAATTTCTTCATTTACACAAAATTACGGCAGATTGCTGTAACAATCTTTGAACTGCATCTTCATTACATGGCAAAATTTTCAAATCCAGATATTAGAGAACCCTTACACTGAGCAGCAAAACTTTCCTCGCTTCATTGTTCAGTGCTGTTTCAAGTAGTAAAAATAAACAAATTTTAGTGCCTCTTGGCTTCAAGGGTCAGAGCTGGTTTTGGATATCACATTCAGAAAGATTTTACCTGAAATACTTGCAAACTATATAAACACCATCACATGACAGGTTTTGGAATAAGGTGTCTTTATTGTGTGCCCATCCCTGGCCCAAGAGGGCTGGATGGACCCTTTGGGCAGGAGGCCTATGGGTGCAGCACAGGAGGGAGGGCTGGGCTTTCTATGTTTGGTTTCTCACTTTTCCCCAAATGCTGATTTCTGGTCACAGAGTGATTTACTCATCCCCGTCTTCCACTGTGCTGAAGCAGACACACACCAGCCTGTGGGATCCCTTCCCAGCCATGTGCATCCTGCATTAGCAAAGCTTCTGTCCCCTCCCCAGTTAAAATCCTGCTTGGCCAGCTGGGAGCCCACCTGCCTTTGGAGTCCACACCTCAGCCTGCCTGATTACCCATGGAAACGGCCCCATTAAGCTCCTGGCTGAGGGGAGGCTGTGTCAGAGACACTCAGCCAGGCTCAGCAGGAAGCCAGCTTTATTAACAAGGAGCAGGAAGCACCGTGTGTCAGAAACCTCTACACTTGCAGTACCTGGAGGGAACATTATCACTTATCAGCCTAATATTTCACCACGCTCTCTCTTTCACAGGCTCTTGCTCCCTTCTCCTCACACAACAGCCTAAACACACTAACGAGACTATTGGCAAAATATGCCAAAAAATGGTTATAATTTGGACAAATCTTCAGGGTTTTTCTGACCAGTCTGATGAGAAGAGAGAAAAGAAAACTAAGGTAAACAGTAAGCGAAACACATTTGGGCTAAAAACTGTCTATTAGGTCAAAAAGGAACACATCTCTGCAGGATCCCAGGGGGAGATTGTATTTTATTGGTGTTTTTATGTACAAAGGGAAAAGTTAATAGAAGGTCTGAACAGAAAGATTCAGAGAAAATTGTGATCTGTTTGTGTTTTCTTTTTGAAGTAAGAGTTTGCAGGAGCCAAGGGAGGAGGTAAAAGAGTAAAGGCCAGAGGTAAATTGAAGGTGGAACAGTTTGGAAGGACTTCTACAAAACCACTTAAAACTGAGCATTCAAATTTTCAAGACCGAAACACATTCCTGAATTATGCAAATTTGTGCCAAATTTTATTTGTGGAACAAAGAATACATGAAGGGATGAGTGCTAACATTGGGAATAACAGGTTTTTATTTTTCTTCTCCAAATGAATTTTCAATTTGATCAGTTTTTCTAATTGAGATGACCTAATAGGTTGTCCATAAAATAGCAATGAATTTCAAAACAAACAGTGCTGATCTAGAGGGTTTAAGATAATCCTAAAGGAATACCTGTGGAATGTTTTCTTTTGCAAAGAATGATGTAGTTTTCCATGCTTGTTTTTAAGCCAGACTGGAAACAAAGCTTAAAAAAGATGGGCGAAGCTCAATTTTCAGCATTTGTCCAGTGGTGGTCTCATTGTGCAGCAAGACAGAGGAAGCAGCTGCTGGGTCTGAGGTCCCCTCCAGTCTAGTCTCAAGAGCAAATGATTCTCATGTCAAAGGGCTTGTTTTAATTTTATGTTTTGTTTAACATAAAGTCTGTGGTACTGATCAGACCAGAGGTCTTCCTAGCGTAGCATTCAGTCCCAGCAGTGGCTAATAGAATGGATTTTTTCAGGGTAGGAAGATAAAAGCCAATTTTTGGATATAATGATTTTTCCTATCATGTCAGCTCAGCCTGGCAATGAGTCCTTTAGGAATTTCTAGGTTGGGCACGGCTCCAAGAAATCTGGTCTGGTGGAAGGTGTCATTGCCCATGGCAGGGGGATTGGAGTGAGATTATGTTAATAAAGTTGGCTTTCATAGATGATTAAGAGGTTAAGTTGATTGTTATGGTGGTTGTAATGGTTTCATTGTAATTGTTATACTTGTTTAATGTTAATTGTTATGTTCCCTGTTAATTACTGGTGATGTTCTCAAAAGTTTTCAAAAGTTAAGAGCTAGTGGGGGAGAGTGAGTGTCAATATTTGAGGCATAATCAACATAAGGGGATAACCGGACCACCAGCATTGGAAGGCGATGGACCAGTAATAGGAGCCCTGGTGACAACGAGCCAATCAACAATGACACAGAGGCGGGGCCAAGAAGGGGTTAAAAACTGTAACCCGAAGCCGAAGGTGCGATTCTGGGTGTGGCTTTTGTGGGTGTGCGGCACTCTGTGCTGCATTCCTCTGCTTTGCCGGATAGTTTCTTATTTGTCCACTGTTGTCCTTTTTAATAACTCTTCAAAACTTTAAGAAGTGAGCTTCAGTATCTTCCAAATCAAACCATTTTATGGTTTTCTGATTCTGTGATTCTTGTTTCATTGTTTCGCACATTATTTAAAAATTGGGATGGAATGGAGAACCAACAGTTAATGTAGACGTTCATGCTGGGCTCTGAGGATTTCTGTGCTAAAGAGGAGGAGCGGTTTGGGCAGCCTGAGCTGCTGTGTGTGCAGAGCATTCTCATGACTGACACCAGACCCCTCAGGCTGAACATGAAGGCAGGAGCGAGAATGAGCTGCAACAGCATCTCTTCTCTTCCCAGGGCAGAGGCAGAGGAGGGCAGGGAGGCTGAGTCACGGCCCACAAGGCTGCTGCCATGTCCAAGCCCAGTAGATCATGCTCCTCTTCCAGGCCTCAAATGTGAGGAACATAACGAACACAAAAACTGTTTCTGAAGTAACAGAATTCCTTACTGATCTTTAGTGCTGAACTATCTCTCTCTCTCAGAGTTTATGAAGTAGAGTTCATTGTAGGCTGGGAAAACCAGTGCTCCCATTTTTCTCTTTGGAATGTATTGGATACTTAACCTGCCTTAAATCTATAGTCAAGCTCTAAACTCTTATTGCTGTACAGTTTCCTCCTAATAAAAATGTCTCAAGTCTAGAAGTGCAGTGAGATGCTCAGGAAAATGTTTTCTTTGGTCAGGCAGCATTTCTGGAGGGTCTGCAAGCAGGGCTGTTTGTGCTCATGTTTGACAAAGGCATGTGCATGAAGCAAGACAACAATTAATCTTAGAAATTAGAAGTTTTAAGAAGATCTGCTTTCAGATGACTTGCCAATTCATCACGATGGTGTTCCCTGTGAATGGAAGTTGTACTCTGCATTTTCAAGATGTTTTACGCAATTTTCCAGGATATCGTGTAATATCAGCAGAAATTCTACATTATGCAGCTCTTAATCAGCACAGTTTGGCACTTCCTTTCAGTTTTAAAGAAAATAGCATTGGTTCTTTGGATCCTGATACATGCCAATAAATCAGGACAAGCAGGCTTAACCAAACTATAGATACAGCAGTTTGCTCCTGGCTATGTTACTCACCGAGCTTTTCAAGATATATTCACATGGAAACAGGATGCTCTTCAATTAGTTATCAAACTGCATCAAGAGGAATGGTGAGATACTAAGCATAGATATTTATCTGATCATTTTCAGGAGTACAGGTAGCTGGAAAACTTGTGAGAAATGACGATAGGTTTGCAATTGAGTTTGAACACAGAATGCATTTGAACATGAGAACATAACCACTTTGGTCTTGGAAAGATGGAGAGAATTGCATGGAGAGATTAGACAGTCTCAGTAGGTGGGTAGATGAGTAGGTAGAGAGAAAGGAATAGATCAGGCTAGTGAAATAAAAGGTTGGTGTAAATCCCATTTCAGGGCTTTCCTCTGTTAGAACTCAGAGCACTTTAAAAAAATAATTAAAAACCAGGGTTTTCTCTTCAAGGAGAGCTGCAAAGGCAGGAGGAGAAAAATGTTTGCCCTAAAGGTCAGTGCTGGACTCAGGAGCAGGATCAGGACATGCTGGCTGTGTTGCTCAGCCCCACAGTGCTTTGTGAGGATGATATTGAGCACATTTAGGGGAATGGAGCACTCCACAGGCAAAGAGACAGAATATTTCTCTGTGAAACTGCTCTCTGAGAGCCTGGCCTAGTAACACATGAGGAGGGAGAATGGTGGGGAACTGTCATGGCAGGCTCATTGTGGGAAGATAAGTTGTTGTGCTTCAAGACAGATCATCCCCCAGCTGTCCATTGCACTTCCTGCCTGAACTTCTGCCATCTATGGAGAATGTCAAGTCCTCGGGGCCTCGTCTCTCTGCATCTCCCGCATGAGATCAAGGGCCTGGCAAGCACCTTCCCAATAAATTACTGTTACTGCAAGGAAGGGAACACGCAGGGAAAAGACTTCAGTGATCCTAGCAACATTCTGCCTCCAAAAAGCACATGTCATGGGAGAATTTCTAAATGCTTCCAGGAGCCAAGAAGGCAGATGTATGTTGGAAAACTTTGAAAGAGATGAATAGCAGGAAGCATCTCTAATAGACCCACAATGGCATTACTGCAGAAAAACCAGCTGCAAAATGAGGTAATGACTCTTCAATACTCTCCAGTATGCTGGCACAAGTCCTCTGTGTTTCACCTCGCTATCTATCAATTAGAAGATTAGAGGATCCTAAAGTGTTTACAAGTGGATGCAGGGTTGGTCTGCTGGCCCCGTGGGGGTGCTGACCCCTCTTTCCAGAGGAGGCATGATAAGGCAAAGGTCATCCTTCTCTGTGCACTCAATCACAAAGGAACCAGAACCCACTGTGGGCTTTTCCCCTGAGAGCCCCATCTTGGGTACTTACTCTAAAATTGTCTCCTGCCACATATTTCTTTCTCCTCAGATATTAAATAATAATTCAAGGCAAAAGATAAGAGCAGAGAAAGGCTGGGGGAGGAGGAGAGATGACAGGGAAGCCCTGTCCCTCAAGAGCTGAACAGCAAGTGTAGAATCACTGTGGCTCGATGCACAGATGACATCCTGATTTGTGCAGGACCTGAGCTTGCTCTCCCAGTGCAGCACAGCCAGGCAGTGCTGTCACATCCTGCTCCTTCCCTGCCCCACTGTATGAGGGGTCAGTCTGCTGGCATCCAGGGCAGGATAGGACCCTCTAGAAAGGAAACTTCAGGGGAATAAGATTCCAAGGGGATCGACTCTAGCAAATGCCTCTTCTTTGTGTGAAAGGGAGCTTTCTGCATGCCGGCAGCAGCAGAATAGATGGAGACCTGTCAGAAAGTGATGGATAGGCAGCTAAGTGAAGCTCGAGCATTTATAAAGAAACAATGTTATCAAAGATGAATAGCTTGAAAACTGCTTTTAGGAACATTTACACAGGGTTTCACCTCTTGGCAACACAGGCGCGTCAGTGCTGCTCGGGCTGACTCATAGCAGAGTAGGAGACCTCTACACAAGGCTCCCGTTCTCCTTTTTCCTCTGCACCGAGGTCTGTGCAGAGGTGTGTGTGTGTGTGCAGGGTGGGGGTGTTGCACTGAGGAATCACCCGGAATTGGCTCAGAGAGGACTTGTTTTCAGAGTCCTTGCCATGCTTTATTATTGTGGAAATTCAGTAATCTAATTAATTACAGAAAAATAATGTAAGGTGGATCTGCTGGGCTCCTGCACAATTTGAGCTCTCCTTCTGTGGGTAATTGCCAATGACAATTGAGAGAAATATCACAATGATACATAACAAAGGGCAGAGCAGCTTTACAGCACAGATCTTGTTGCTATGGGAACTTGTCTTTGCTCCTATCCCAGAGCTAGATGATTTATGTATGTGCAAGAGTTCCTTTATTTTAGGGCTTTGGAAAAGAGAAAAAACCCCATCAGATCTCTATCCACATCTATCCATCCGGTTATCTATCCAGTTATCTAATAATTCTTTCTTTATTATAATTACCTGTCTATTATAATCTTTATCCATGGCCTCATTCTTCCAAATAGTCTACTCTCTATCTACTTTTGGGGACCAAGATACAAGTCAAGTTAAGGGAGGAAAAAAACGTGGGCATCAGTTACTCTTTGTGCGTCTGCCTGGACGTGACTGCTGTTCAGAAGCAGAGACAAAGCAGTCAAGCCTCAAGTCACGAGCCTCTTCTGCCGCAGGGGTGCTCTCTGTGCCCACGTGCAGCAGCAGGACAAAAGCAGCTCCCTCATCCCTGGGGCATAAAAGGAATGGTGGAGCAAGAAAAAGCCTCAGATCTCACTCCTTGTGAATGGTCACAGAGCACAAGGGTCACCTCCAGCTGTGCTAGGTATTGAAGGTGGAGCTCTGGGAGAAAATGCTGAAAGTCCTGAAATAACTCCTTAAAAGTCTGAAGTTGGAGCATAACTCCCATTAACTTTGGTCTGTTCATCCCAGGTGGTGATAAGATTGGCTAAAAGGTGAAAATACAATATTTTAATTCAGAAACTACACCTTTGGCTGCAGTTCTTTGCTCTCTTTGCATTTCATAATTTGATAGGTATTTCCTAAAAAGCTCTTGGGTCCAGACATACCTGAGGTTAATGGGAGATAGTTTTTTCTCTGGTAGGATTCTATTAGGGTCATTGGTTGCTCCAGGGGGACCATGTAAATTACTTGTGCATCAATAAGAAACTACTGAAAGGCTCACGCTCAAAAATTACTATCTTGCAGTCTCAGGAGACCCATCAAAGAAGATGTTAAAATTCTGGTGTGCACACAGGTTTAGAAGATTTTGAGACACAAAGCTGGTCCTGGCAGGTTTTACCTCTGAATTTATTTCTTTCCACATTGTCTCCAGTGATATGAAACTGCTTTAAACACATACATATGTTTTTGTTGGGTTTTTAATGTAACAACTTGCAAGTTCAAGATATGATAAAGGCAACCTGGTCGGCAGCCATGTTCAGGTGCAGGTTCATCTTTAAATCAATCAAAACAAGAGCCTGAGACTCCACCTGACACTTCTGTTAAGTCCCAACAGTATGTGAAATGCAAGTTTGCTCTGATTTTGCCACATGCTGTAACATTACTCAAGGCTATTATTTTACTAGGAGAGTGAACATAATGCCCATGACTTTGTTCACTCAATGGCTGGAAACAATCTTCTTCTAATGTATCAGAAATTCAGGGCTTTAACTTTGCAAGGAAAAAAAAAATAATCACGCGAATCATTTGATCTTGAAAAGAAAGAAAGTAAAATTCCATATTTATGAGAGTTCTCTTTCAGCCAGGAAATTCACTGATCAGTGAAACCTCGCTTTGCAAGTTCAGGGAGCTGATTACACTCCTGATCTAATCAGTACCTTGCTGCATGAAAGCCTCCTCCACACAGACCTCCTGCTTGACTTTCCTTCCCCCCAGCCCTGTTGTGGCTGAACCATCGCTCTGCTGAAGTGCTGAATCACGAGATGGAAACTGCCTGTGAGGGTCCCACTGATAAGACAGGCCTCATGGCATTGGAAGTACTTTTGCTCTGTAATTTCTCAGGTCCTCATGATGTGGGTGGCACACTTGGATAAATCACTCTCCTAATTCAGGTCGAAGATTAATCCCTCAGCACAGCTGGTCGACTCTTCACACCAGGGCTCCTGATCCCCCATGAGTCTGTGGCTAAGAGCAGCAGCACCCTCCTCCCCAGCTCCCTCCCTCACCCTGAGTTTCAATTCCTTAAAGTTAATCAATATCCTTATTAATGTTCCAAAATCAATTATACTAATAAAGCCTGGAGGGAGCTGAATGGTTGCTATTCAGCACTCACCTTTTTATTATCTCGACTGTTTATTTCTCCATTGATAGAACTGTCTGACTTTATGACAGATTACGGGTGAAACTGCAGCACTCAACACACTTGTCAGCCCTAGAGATATGTTGTGTTATTATTACTATTTTGAGAGCCTTTTGCTTGCATTTCCTAGTTGTGTGGATGCTTTAGAAAGAGTCCCTGGCCTCGCTCTGCTGGAATGGGATAGGGAGTGCTGAAGCTCCATGCTGCACATCAAACGGATAATAATCTGTTATATCTATTTAATTATAATATTGCCTCAGGCCATGGCATATTGTTTATGCTGCAGAAAATGCTCTGTGATCTGCAACAGAACTGCAAGACACAAGCAGGGTAAATCACCTTGTGGTCATCCACAGCAAACCAAGTGAAGGTGCATTCAGAGGCATGATCTCAAAAGCATCAGGGGAGAATGGCATTTCTCCTGCAACTGAATCCCTCTACTCCATGTAGAAATGTCCAGAGCCTGGAAGAAAGACTGCAATTCCCAGCAGAAGTGCAGCATCCCAGAGGCAGGGCAGCTCAGGGGCAGGGGATTGAGGCAGAGCCGTGGGAGGAAAGCAGCTGGAAACACTGCTCAGTCTCCTGAGCACTGAATTCAATCCCTGGCTGCCATGCATGGCTGCATGTATATTTTAAGGAAATTTAACCACATGTTTTTTTATTTCCTTCCTGGGCTTGTTGGTCCATTTAAGAGGTTAAGGAGAGGAGACTCCAGGTCAGGTTATCCTCCAAGACTGTTCCAGCAAGGTGCTGAAGCAGGAAGTGACGTGAAAGTATATAAATGAAATCAGGCCTTCCTAAGTGCCCTCCTTCACCCTGCATCATTGTTTTGATGCTCCTCAGTGGCATGAATTCTGGGGACATGGGCATCTACATGACGTACTTTCAGAGCCATGTTTTCTATCCGTGCAGCAATGTCCTGCCATAATGCAGCAGCCCAGATGGGTTTCCCCCTGCACTGCCAGTTGCTTTTCTTGCACTGCTGCAGCCATCTCCATAGGGATAGCCACCATTCAGGAGTCAGTATAGAGATACAATATGGGCCACTTTTTTCTCTCAGCAATCTCTAGGGCTAGTTGGATGGCTTTCACCTCTGCAAATTGGCTTGATTCACCTTCCCCCTCAGCAGCGATGTTTGGACACTTCCTGGGAAGCAGGGCTTTAGCATGCGTGATGGTTGCTCTGGGAGGCAAACATTGAAGGATCACTGATGCCCCCCTTCCTCCTCTCTTACTTCACTTATGTATCTGAGCTGACATCATATGGTATGGAATATCCCTTTGGCTGAATTGGGTCAGCTGGCCTGCTTGTGTCCCTCCCAGGATCTTGCCCACCCCCATCCCCATTGGTGGGGGAAGGAATGTCGAGGGACAATACTACTTGGCAGTAGCCAAAACACTGCTCTGTTATCAACACCAGCTACCAATGCAAAGTGCAGCACTGTAAGGGCTGTGAGCTTTACCTCAGTCTGACCCAATACAATGCAGTGTCCATTCTGGCTAGCAGCCTGTTCTTTTCACCAGCACCCACGGAGCCTCTGGCTAGCAGAGCTGGGGCTGGGAGCACTGGGAATGTGGTCTTTGGTTGTGCAGCCTCTCCCTGGGCTGGAATACATCTATTCCATGACTCCATCTTTAGACTATTAGCTCACAGGGAGACTCCTCTATGTGTCTTTGGAGAAGATGTCTGAAATGCTTCCCTCTCACAGTGTTGCAACAGTTTCTGAACCCTGTACAGTAAATCTTTTATCCACAGGATGGCAAGTAAATGGGGAGATTGATCCTGGAAGGACTGACAGCACGGCAGAGAGAGGTTTTTCTTTATTACTGGGGCCAGTAAAAAATACGAATCACTTCTTTTCTGTTAACCAGATAATCAGGCCATCCACACCAGTTGTTAAACTGGTAATGAGACAGGCTCCATTTCAGAGAGATTACCACTTTATTATGAAGTGAACATTTGGCAGATGTTTTAATTTTACAAAATTCATTTCACATTATCAAGATTTCTTTCTATCTTATTTGATTTAATGTTTCTTAAGAGTGATCTCTCTAATGCTTAAGACCAGTGCAGTCCAATCAGGCAAACTGTCTGTATTAAAGAGTTCCTGTGGGATTCATAACAGCAATAGCACATTTTGGGTTTTCTTCCAAAAAAGCTTTCTTCTGAAAAGCCCCAGAAAATACATCCTGTGCTAATGATTTCTCTCATCCTTAGTCCTTTTTTATCCCAGCCTTTCCTGCCAATATGCCCATATAGCAAAATTCCAGATAAATCAGAAATGCAGTGAAAAGTGGCATGAAAGCAGCGTCACAAAAAGAAAAAAACATGATTGAAGTTATGAGCTAGCGAGAGAAATGTGAGCCCATCTGAATCTGAATTAATTAAAGATTTTATTAGCATCTGATGGCACCCCAGGGAAAAATACTTTTTTTTTTTAATCCTCTCTCTGTTTCAAAGGCAAAATACCAAGCAAATGCATTCAAGAGTCATGCTAAAAAATTTTGTTTTGAGGGTGACATAGCCATCCTTCAGCTGTGCCAGACATGTATGGTGGTGTAAACAGGGCCAAGCCAGTTGGGTATTTTTCTGTAATAAGGAACTGGCAGCCTATGCTGATTGTGAGCTTAGCTGAGTGAGAAAATCAAATGCGCTATCAAATTTTACAGTGTTTTTAGTTTTTGCAATGGAAGGGAGCCCTGAGAAGTCTGGATAGGTAAATAGACCCGTGCCTGGGTCACATAGATCTCCTTTCCCTCGAAGGCTCACCATGTTTGACTCACTAAGGCAGCCAAGAGGATAAGTCCTCTGCTCTCTCCTATGCTTAGGTACATTGCCACAGTTGTATGCGTCTGAAGGTTCTGCAGAAAGAACCTCAGTTATGGAAATGGGTGTCTGGGGAGCACTTGAGGTAAAGGAATTCAAAACTGAGCAGCCTCAAAGAGCAGTGTGCATTGCAAACTCCACCTGAGTTCACCAGGAGCAGAAATGCTGCCAGACTGACGCAGTGTTTGCCACTGAGCTGTGAAAACCCAGCTTCACTCCCTGGACATGCTCTGCCAAATTCAGTCAGGAGGAAGGAAGCGGATAACTCCCTCTTCCACCCACCTCTCCCTCCCCTCCCCATCCCTCTCAGAGCTTGGCCTTTATAACAAGGTATTTTCCTCCCAGGAAGGGAATCGATCCCCCAGACTTCAAAAGCTACATGGAGGACACAGACTCCTGCTCACACATAAGTAATGCTGCTGTTTGCTAATGCAGTGATGCATTAAGGATAACGACAAAAGCAGATCTGATATTTTAAGAAAACCAACCTATTCATAATTTATTTTTTCAAATCAGCAAGTTGGCTCTGTGCTGCAACACTTAGCTGAGTCATTGCATGTCATGTTCAAAGGTGAATACCAGTAGATGTGTTACCAGAGATCTTGCTTAAAATTCTAGCATAGTTATGTATAATCAGGAGGAGAAAGAGACCTGTAACTGTAGAAGACACTGACTAAAAGTGTGGCCTGGTATGAGCTACAGCTGACTGAGCCATTTCTTTGGAGACCAAGTGAGCTTGCAAAGCCTTAGTGAGAAACTTGGCAGTGGGGCCTGTTGGAGAGAACACCAAAAAGTGAGTGGATACCATGTGGGGTGTGAAACAGCAAATGTTCTTCAGGGCAATGGACTCTCTGGAAAAGGCAGTCTGTGGTGCTTTAAGTGAAGAAGCTTCCCAATACTGGCCACATTATGGGAACCAGGTTTTCAACCATGCTTTGTAAAGAAATAAAACCTCTTGTCAAAAAAACACCTGGCTCCATTGCCAAAATCTCCAAAAGAAACTGTTCCCAAGAGATAGATTATTAGCTCACATTTTGGACCAAAGCTCAGCAATTATATAACCAAGCCATGCCAGCTATTGCCCATCCTTCAAATTTACTGATTTTAAGCTCAAGAAACGATTCATCCAAAAATTTAGACCTCAGCCTTCCTGCTTTGGACACACATTCCGATAGCAGAGAAGAGGGAACTATGCTACTTCCAAAATCTCCTTTAAAGCTTTTCCCTCAAAATCCCACTCCTGCACTGTTTTTGAGAGCCTTGATCCTTCACATCTGTGTCCTCGTTTGAGAGACAGGTGTCTGCTAAGAAAGGCAGGAACCTCCCTTGGAATGTAAAATGTAAAATCCTTTCCCTCCAAATTGTTATAAATTTGAAATCAAGGGGCTCTCAGGCAGAGATATGAGGATAGGAATAACAATTCTTTACTAACACATAAAACAAAACTAACAAATACCAAAAACGAAACTAAGCTATAAAACCACAAAAAGAACCAGACCCCCAGTACCAGCCTGCTCGGCCTCAGGCACTTTTCCCTTTGGTGCAGTTTTAGTCCCAGCCGGCAGGGGCGCTGGTGGCTCCCTGTGGGCAGGGCGGGTGCGATGATTCCCCCGCGGCTGCAGGGGGCGCTCCGGCACAAGCCCAGGTGACACGAGGTGATGGCGGCTGTGCCCGGGGCAGGGAGGGATGGAGGAGAGGCTTTGCTTCACAAGCCCTCGGGGCAGCGATGTCAGTGCTGAAGCAGGATCCCCAGGAACAGCGAGATGGGACAGCAGGAAGTCCTGGCAGGCAGGGGTTTGAGGCTACATTGTAGCAAAATCTCACAGCAGGGAGCAGGGCAGGATAAGCAGGGAAGGACCAGGCAGCCCCTCGGAAAGGCAGCAGGGGGGTGAAAACTCACAGCAGAGGAAAGACCAGCTCTGCGCTGGCGATGCGTCCCTTCAGCAAGTGGCAGCTCTGGCCGTGCTCCGAGATCCCCCAGGAAGCGAGAGAGCCAACAGCTGTCTCACTTGTCTTTTTACCAGCCCAAATCTTGCACTATCTCTGCCCCCTAAGAAGAAGCTTGCCTCTCCCTGGCTTGGCTACCTTCTTTGTTTTCTTAAGTACCCATTAGTTCCTTAACAACTTATGGGAGGAAAAAATCCTCAATTAAAACGAAGGGAAGAAAATCAAAACCCCAACAATCTGACATGATCAGCCTAGCTTGTGTGCAAGGTCCCCAGCACCTCAAGAGAGAGATGTTGATAGCAAGTCTCTGCAAAATGTGTTTCTCAGTTGGTCCTGGTGGATAGGACTTGCAGCAGACACAATGGGGATGATTAAACTGGCTGATCTATTTGAAATGAATTATGCTTATAAAAAAAAGCACTTCTATTCTTCTAGTCGAGAACAAATCTGGACCAAATCCATCCTCTTCCCTGGTATCAAAGAACAAGAGGTAGAGACCTGGGAATTACTGTGCTGCTTTGCATGAGCCAAATGGTCCTATTTCAAAATATAGGGTTTTTTTTCACCAAGTCTTTGTGAAGAGAATGGAGGGAAAGAAGCATCCCCGTAGAGCCTTGTCCTCAGCCAAACTAACCAGCCATTCATGAAATCCACAGCCCAGGCCTTGAAACTGCTGTTCCAAACTGCTGAGAATAAAAACAACATGATAAAATTTGCTTTATTGTCAAAGGATCCTGTGAGATTCTGTAGGTGGGGGCAAAGGGTGGAAGAATAAGGAAGAATCTTGAAGTTAATTATTTTTATTATCATTTGCAAACAACACTTCTGCCTTAAAAACTGTGATTCAGCACCAGTATTGTTGAAATATCATTTTCATTCTTGTTTTTATTATTACTATTTTTTCCTCTTACTTGATTCCTGATTGTTCCCTACTTCAGTAGCCTGTCTTTTTATTCTATTCCTCAAGAGGCTTTTATGTGGAATCTGTAGGAGGAGATGGAGGCTTCAAGCAGGAACTCCTTCAACAAACCCTTTTCCATTATTTCTTTACTCAATTTCATGCACTTATTTATTTTACACAATAATACACATTATATGAGGAGAAGCAGAAGAAAATAATACAGAAAGAAAGGTCAGAAAAATTAGTTATAGTTCAAGAAGCCTTAAAGTGAATGCCAAGAAATGAATCTTGCTTTTTTTCATCATGCAAGTAGTCAGGGTAGTAAATTATTTGTCATGCTTTTGCTGGACATCTTGATTGCTTCAGTTTCAGCGGGTCTGTGGATTGCATTGAAATGTAGTTTGCAAACAACAGAACCACATCCTAGCACTTGTCTCAGCAGACAATGAGTGAGGTGACCTTGGCAGAGTCCCGCAGCCTCTCTTCATGCCAGGATGGCTGGGCACATTTAGCAGCATTTATTTGGGAGTACCAGAAAACCAGCTTCCCTGCTGGCTGCAGGAAAGTATCCATGGGGAACTGAGAAGTGATATCCCCATTTTACAGGTTAAAAGCTGAGACAAAAAGATAGTTCATTTGTTTAATTTGAGGCAAAACAAGGAACCTTAGGGAGGACTGGGAATCACCCTCAGTTCCCAGCCCCAGACAAATGGCCAGACCAGCAGCACCACTGTTTTTTCATTCTGAGCTTTCAGCAATGGAGAAGCATAAAGTGAATTTACTTCTGCATATGAGCAGATGCTGGAGGGGAGATTTGTTTTCCTGTTCTTTTTTGCAGTCCCTGCATAGCTCTGCTGGAGGCTGAGTAAATGAGATAAAATGCTGAACCAAAGCTGCAACACCCACTGATGCAAATTATTCTTGGCCAGTGCTCATGGCCACCTTCATTTCCTGCAGAGAAAGGGGTGTCTGGTGTTCAGACACAAGAAACCCATGAGTTTCCTTCAGATCCTGATACATTCTCCCAGCCCAGTTTATGTGTAACAAGGGAGCAGCCAACCAACAAGTGATTTTCGAAACTTTGAATGCACCCAGCCTCTCAGGAGAGCATGGAGTACTCTCCTGGCTTCACCCAGAGCTTGGTGGCCTGGTGAGGCTCAGCTGTTCTGAACAGCAAAACTCCTTCTTGTAGAACCAGCTAGGAGGCCATCCCTATGGGATAATGCAACTCACTTTTATTTTCTCAGCTTCATATTATATTGCAACACAGTCCCCATTGACAGGCAAAACAGCCAAGTCAACTTTTGAAGGATTCTCACTGATAATGATCTCTGGTTTATCAAGGCAAACCTAAAGACTTCAGGCTATACAAAACGCTGCGGATGAGGAACCCAGCTGTTGATACAGCTGGCATCAATAAGCATTTCTAATGCACAGTCCTAAAAGATATAAAGTGCACTGCTGCAGAGATCATGCAGAAGTCAAAGGCTGTGCTGTTTACCTAAGTCTGGTACTGAAATCTCCCCCAGTCTTCCTTGCAGTGCACACAGCCCAGCCTACTGGGACTGAAGAGTTTGCAAATGCACACTTGTTAACACACAAGATGCCCTCCAGCAGGGACAACGCTGTGGGATTGCAGCTACACGGAAGGGAAGAGCCACATATGGGAATAGACAATGATGGTAAAAGCAGATCTACCACAGGCAGAAAGGCAGGAGCAGATCCAGAGCACTGACTCAAGGATATATGAATCTTCAGTGCAAAAGGTAAAAAAAAGAGGATTTGAGCTTTCTCAGGAAACACGTCTCAGATGTGTTCAGGGCGATGAATGCAGTGTATGAGGAGGGGGGCTGTAAGTCCATTTCTCCCCACCTGAGCCTGTTGCTGTACTGCAGCCACCAGGCACCTCCTGGGAAGGGATCACAGGGGTACCAGGACCCTGTCCAAATACTTCAGCTTCATGGCATGGCTGAGGTGCTAAAGAAATACAGGGAAATGCCTTGCAAAAATTAGTTTGGCTAGGCTGGCCTGAATTATAGACCAAAGGAGTGGAGGGAGGCAAACTAAGGCAGGAATCAGCTCCTTTGGGTAGAAGCCAAGGAAAGACAGATGTGACAATCTAAAGGGCAAGGTAAGGGCACAGTCAAAATTCAGAGAAGTAAGGGAGATAGCTGGAATCCAAGGAATCAGCTTGTAAAGTCAAGTGGTGACTGTGGCAAAGTTAAGAGAGGTGACTGGAAAGTTAAGAGGGTCAGGTCTCAAACAAATCTGGAAAAGGCAGACCTTGGATGCTGGATTCCAGGGTAATTCAGTGCCTGGGGCTTATGCGCCTTGGGCAGATAAGTCAAAAGCAAGACTGTGCCAACAGCTATATTAGGTAGTGGAAGTGGTTGGGTGGATCCTGGAAAGCCTTTCTCATCTGAGCTAGTGCTTTTGTGTGCTTGCTGCTGTTTGACCTGCTCCCACCTGGGACGAGTGAGGCTATGATGCACTCTAAGACTGAATTGGGCCCTACAGCATTTGCTTGTTCAGTACAGACAAGGGATTTTTGAGGACTGATTAGCAAATATTTGCACAGACCTTTAATCATATCAAGGACATGGTTTAACCAGGTTTTACAGTGCTGTACAGGGATGTGCAGGTAAAAAAAGGAAGAGTCAGGACATGATGTCAAACAGGGTCTTAGCTGGCTGGATTACAGAGCTGGACCTGTCCTCTTATCCAGCTTTGTAGAAAGTGTTTACAATTAAGGTGAAATGTGTGCAAACGACCTCACTGTCCAGGTCACCAAGCAGGTTTGCTACACCTTTGGAAACAGCCAAAGCTTTTTGGGGGCTGTAGAAATTGCACACAGTGAGTCTGGTTCAGAATGATGTTGGAGGAAGTGTACTGTGACTTTCTTGTCTCTGTAATGTGAATGTCAACCCCACACAAGCTGCTGCAAACTGGTACCCAGGAGTGTCCCAAGCACACATGAGTGTGAAGAAGCTGCAATTGCTCATGGTTATATGAGATTTAAGATATACAGAAAGAGCCATAAGAAAGTTCCAGGGCTGTTTACCACCCTAGTACTGGCCAGACTGGACCTTCTCAGCTTTCACTGAAAGCCTGGTTTCTCCTGCCTTTTTTGTTCCCTGCTTCGCAGCCTCATTCAGCATTGATCTGAGAAGATCCCCTCCTCATTGCTTTCCTCCTGGGGCAAAAAGCCCTCTTGAAGCCTTGCTCAGCCCCCACAGGAGTGCCTGTGAGGGGCTCATTGCCTGCACCCCCAGCAGTCTGCCTTCCCTGTGCACTTCCTTCAGTTTTTACCTTCAAAGGTCTGAGTTACACATCATCCTCCTGCTCCACCATAATCAAACCAACCATGGATGATGCTGAACAGAATGAGAATCCCTCAGGCAGCAATTGCCCCAGTGAATATTAGGGAATTAATTATGTTTCACCTTCCATAAAAATGAGAAACTCCTTACTACCCACTGGTAATTGGGAAAGTGGGATAGGTTTGACGATAATCAGCAATGTCTGTATCTTAAAACAGAAATTATCACAGTAAAAGGGGCAGTGGTTGTCTTCCAGGGTGGTATATGCATTTCCCTTGTCCTCATGGACTGGTCCACTACACCCCCATGGTACAGCTCCATACAGATGCTGCAGCTCCAGCCGTGGGAAGCGGAGAGTGCTGGGGGATAGCGTGGCAGTTTCGGGCTTTTAGAAGCTTCTTGCCTTGTCTTTTTCCATGGCAAAGTCATGTAACTGACCCAGAGGCCCTGCTGTTTGTCTCCATGCTGACAAACCTTCCTGAAACAACCTGAACTCTAAAGTTTGGTGGGAGCTAAATTACTTCCCCAGTGCTTCCCGGAGGGACTAGACTAGTTAAGAGGAGAGACGTCAGCACTGTCATCAAAGGGCACAGAGTATCTCATAGGAGACCCCTTAGCAGGAAAAGATAGAGCGAAATGTGGGCATCACTGTCTGGGCTGAGTATCCACTTCATCCCCCTGTCATCAGAGGGAGGAAGGGTCAAGGGAGAGAGAAACAAAGCTGGTAATTAGCTCAGTTGGGCATCCCAAGATGATTGCAGTTCAAAGTATTTGGTCAAGACCTTGGTACACACTTTCTCACTGCACCAGACAGCATGAAAGAGGACAAATGGGTGAGAAGGCAAGCAAACTGGAGAATTCATCTCATTGTTGATTAAGTGTCTGGTGCTCAGAGGCGCAATTTCTCCAGCTCCCTCTAGATGGAAGAGGCACTTGTGAGCATTAGGAGAGAATCCTCTAGGTAGCATCTAAATGAGGACAACACACTGCAACAAGGAAAAAGAATAAGAGAGAGAAGAAAATGAAAAGAAGGAATTAAGCTTAGTGTCTCACTTGCAAGGCTAGAAACTGGAACAAAAACCCCAGCAGAGCTGGTTAGGCTAGGGCTCCATTTCCATGGGAGACATCTGACAGGAGATACCTGGCCAGCAATGAAACCAGTTTCCTTAGAAATCTGTAGAAAGCTGTTCTTCCTCTCCTCTGTCCCTGAAAAAAAAAAAAAAAGATCTGATGGTGCTCTTGATTGGTTGTTGGAGGCAGATGTTCTAAGTAGAGTGAGTGTAAGGGGATCATCCTGCATTTCCTCTGCTCTGGGCTCTGCCCACCACTGTGAATTCAGTGTTCAGAGAGAACCTGCCTAGCGCTCTCTGTGGATGTCAGGGTCCTGGAACCTGGTATCAATCCCTCATGGAAAGCCATGTGCCATCACGGGCTGAGTCCTGGCTGCTCTGCTCTGAATTACATCAGTTTTTGAGACTCTGTTGGTGACAGCTGGAAGAACATACAGTACCCTACCCAGGGATGGCCCACTCCTCCACTGGCTCAAGGAGTCATTGCATTAACTTTTTAGAGGCAGACACACAAAGACATTGACCTGCCTGGCTCCCACATAGGTGCTGAGCACCTGTGCAAATCTGTGGAAATTCAGGACATCACCCTCACACCTCACCCTCGTGAGGTACTGCCCTGACTGCTTGTGCCTGTTCATAGCCTCAGTTGCCCTACAGTGTGTTGGGAGGGGGCACAGCTCTGCTTTTCTTCAGTCTGGATAATTGTGTGCTACCACAGGGCAGGATTAAATGTACATGAGAAGATACTATTACTCTCTTCCTCCCAGACCTGGCCTGGGTAGGAAGTCTGAGTGCTCAGCCAGTTTTGAATTCTCTCCTACACTGCCTGGCAGAGAGCAGGAGCTGATGTCAAGTAAACAGAGAGAGGGTGTCTGTAAATTAACAGAATTCTGAGAAATGTTTGAATAGAGAATAGCAGAAATTGCCTTCTCCTTCATGAACCATCCTAAGATATGTAGCTCTCAATGTGCAATAGAGACAGGTAGAAATACCTCTGTGCACTCCACTTTATAAGTGGCTCTGTAACAGGCGTTATCATTTTGTCTGCTCAGTATTTAAACATCATTCATTTTTGCCATTGCAACGTGGCACAACGACGCATCTTAGAATAATTTACTGTGAAGAAGCAATTGCTATGAATCACATCATACTGTCATTATGAATAAAGTACATCCACACTGTGTGCCTTCAAGGAAAGAGTGGAAGAGACATGCTCACCATTCAACTTCTCACAGGCCCACATTTACTTTTCTCCTTTCATTTCAGTTGTTCTCAATCTGTCCCTGCACAAACAATCAGATCCTAAGGCTCAAAGAAGTTTTTTTTGCCTCCCTTTCATTTTTTTTTTTTTGTTTACCAGTCACAGTGTCTGACCATGATTTGTAGGCTTTCTGGAACAAAGAATACAGCTGCTGATGCTTGTAGATGGATGCTTTCGTGACTGATTTAAACAGAATTACAGAAAAAGTCAGGTTAGATGGGATTTCTGGAGGTCACCTTTTTCACCTTTTCTCAAAGCAGAGCTAACCTGTTTGCTACTAACTCTCTAGTGTATCAGCCTGAGAAACTGAAACCTGCAAGCACTTGGGAAAGATGAGAAGGGGAAGTAAAATCAGAAGAGCCCTTCACACTCATACACATGAAGGTAAAGGCATAGTCTGTAGGTTTGAGTATGCTAATCCTATCTCTTCTTTCTTCACAGTTATCGAGAATATGTATTAACTGATTGATTAATTAATGAATTAATTAATTTGTAGAATGCCAAACCAAAGAATGCTGATCTCAGCCAGAGTAGGAATATGACCTTGAGACTGCCAGAGCCTCAATTTTCAAGACAAAACCTTCTCTTCCTTCAGAGTGCACTCAGATTTCTCAGAAAACAAATGTTTTGTCCCAGTTCCATTTCTGAAACACATCCCCATACTTTGACTTTTCTCTGTCACAACTGGAGAAAAAAACCCCACCAAACAGAAAGCAAAAGACAATTTTAAAACCTCAAAAGCTAACACAAAACAAAATTGCTATTTTCTACTCCAGTTTCACTTTCTTAAGTCATTGTTCTGAGAGATCATCCTGATATTTTTTATGTCTCTCTCCCCTTTCTGTTTCATTTTCAATCTGGTCTCTCTCTGACAATTCTGCCTGGCTGCTATCCAACAGGTCTGTCCAGTTTCTTCTTGTACAAGCATATAGCACAAAAGAATACAAAGAAGACTGGAAATGCAATTATAAAACTGTCTCTTGCACCCAGGCACAGATTTTTTAGACAGCAACCTCCCTTTCAGCACAGTTGAAAGGAAAAAAAATGTAGCTAAAGCCCTTCTGAGCAATGTCATTATTTATTCTGGATGAAATATTCTGCAGAAAACTTTAATTAGACCACATGTATGATAAACTAACAAAGCAGGCTGAAGAAAAAGAAATTAAACAAATAAAAAGGGTAATGGTGCAATTACATATATTCCTTAAAGCTGTAACTCTTGGAGGTGAGCCCAGTTTATTCAGAGTCCAGGAGCTAAAAATGGGATGTGCACATTGAGGTTGACAGTTACACAAACACACACACACACACACACACACAGAGGTGCCACTGAAACAGCTTTTCACTGGATATTTGGGCTTTGGCACCAAAAGAAAATACTTTAAAATACCTCATTAAGGACAAGAATTTTCTGGGAAAGCAAAATTCTGAGTTTGTCAGTTTGCACAAGAAAAAGTTTAGAATTACCAGAATGGAAATGTCCCTGTCAGAACTGCTGTGAAATAAAGTTTCATGTCTTTGTGTATGTGCAAACAGACGAGTGTGTACATGTGTGCATATCAGTATATGCACAGGCTTATGTGTATTTGTACAATGAAGTATTTATTTTATGGAAAAAACTTTTTCAACTATCCGCTAAATTGCTTAATTGCAGAAAAATAGGCAAAAAGATTTGTCATAAGATCAGCACTGTCTGAAAATACAGTATCAGCAATTAAAAGAAATAGCCAACCCACCAACTGCTGAGAAGCAATCTATAATCCATGCTACAACATTCTGCTGATGCCTTGTGCATCCTTCTCCAATACACATAATTAAAAAAAAAATAAAAGTCAGACTTCAGGTGAATCCCTCAAGTGTTCCCTTCTTGAATGGTAATACTTACAAGCAAATATATGGCAAAAATATAGGAGAATAATGAAAAATCAGAAGAGGACTATGAAGGGGGGCTGGAATTTGCTGGACCCTGTTATTCACAGAGAGAGGACTGTGGAGGGCAGCTTTAATTATATACAACATATCCTGTATTTCCCTGGGAAAAAATGAATCTTTTAATTTGGCTCCTGCACTGCAAATAGAAGGCAGGTGGAGGGCCAAAGCTTCTCTTCAGGTATTCAGCCACCTTTAAACATGAGGAAGGACTAGAGATTGCTGCACAGAATGATGCTCTATCAGGCTGCAACTCTCACCAGCATCGTGCACATGCCCTGCCAGGGGCCAAGAAATCCAGCAGCAAAAGCAGAGTTGAGTCTCCTGGTGCCTGATCTCTTGGGAACCTGTTGTTGTGGGACTGCCATCCAGGCATCTTCCTAGCTAGTTGTCTTCCAGATGGAAAGAGATAAGACAATTGTCACTGGATTTTTAGATATTGTTTGGGAGTAGAAGGCTTTTGAGATCTCCATTGAAGCAGAACTGAGCTAATACAGACAGATGCCAAAGATGGTTGAGGCAATTTGATGTATAGAGAGAGAAATGTAAGCTATTACTACAGACAAACTATCACCATTGCTACTGTGGCAGTTTTCCATGAGTTAACTCCAGTTTTGACTACTTTTTAGGCATTCAAGGAACACAGGTAAAAAACATAGCTCATATTTCTTTCTTACTTGGCTCCTGAAGTTTGAATGGAACAAGCGTTGTCCAAAGCAGGTGGCAGGGCTCCGATTTCAAGTGCTTTCAAAGAACAGAAGTATCTGCACTTTGGATTCTGACTTCTGACCATCTGTCACATTTCATGAACTGGTAAAAATATTGCACCCCCTTGACACTCCACATGTCCAGTCTTTTCTGTAAGCAACTTGTTGGAAACATATGGTCTTGGGGATCCTACTTTGGTCAATACAGCTCTGGGTTTTCTCTCTCTTTCCATACAAGAATGGAGAATAAAGTTTTCATTATTTCCAGAAGGTTCAGAATAGCTTTGTGCACTTTCAGAAGTTCCTTGGAAACATGTGGGTGACTGTACCTCTGCATCCTGACATTTCTTTGTGTGCTGCATGGGAACCTTTGGCTTCATTTAACTGAGAGGCAGCAGCAGAGGAGAAGGACTCCAGGAAAGAAGGGCTTTGGGTTGCTTCAGATGTCTTGCAGTACTTACTCAGCACAGCATCTGAGCCTGTGCTTAAGGATAAACATGTGCTCCAAGCTTCACTGCCTTGCCCAAGGTTTAATCTTATTGGTTTAAGCATATGCTTATGAACACTGCTGAATTCAGTCCTTGAACTCACAAGCCTATTTCAATGGAGAAAAGGCAAAGATCACCAGTGCTTTAATAGAAAAAAAAAAAGAGGCTTCCAGCCTTCATGCAAATATCCCAATTCAAAGAGAAAAAGGGAATTCAAAGAGAAGTTCAGAAAGGATCTGCTCTGTCAGCAGCATTGGCTCCAGCTACTGTGATTTTCAAGGTATACCATGAATGTGGTGTATTAAAACATAGTTAACATACAGGCACATTCACTGGATGTATATGCAATGTTCCTTCCTATTATACATGGATTTCTGTCTGTGATAAGCATAATATGGAGCCTGACTTGTCAACCAAAAACATCTGGAGGAATCAGAAGCTGAAATCAAAGGATAACAATATCTACATTTTTAAATGGACTTTTCATATGCATTAAATCAGAGGCTGTGTAAATCTTGCTGCCACTGCCCTGTGGCCCATCACATCTCACATCCACAGACACCTTTAGGGAGGGAAAGGAGGGAAGATACATCCCACAGTAGACCATACTTTATCTCAAAGGTGGTGCAATGAGTTAGCTGCCATCTGGGCATAGATTGGGAGCTCCATACTCCATACAACCCTCAATCAAGTGGGCAAGTAGAGAAAATGAATCACCTGATCAAACAACAAATTTTAAGATTAGGGCAAGAGGCAAATTTGCCCTGATCCCAATCTCTTCTGTTAGCATTACTGCAGATCCGAACTAGACCTAGAACCAAAGAGAAGTTAAGTCCCTTTGAAACACTCTATGGGAGACTGTATGGAGTGCAGAAGGGAATATCTACCCAAATTGGGGGTGGAATGATAACTGCTTATATGATAGGGTTGAGTAAGCAACTGAGAAAAATTGAAAAACATGTAGCTGGAACTCAAAGTCGAGGTTTAGACAGCCCCGTACATGACATACAGCCTGGAGATTATGTATGTGTTAAGTCTTTTACAGAAAAAAACTTTGGAACAACAGTGGGAAGGACCATTCCAGGTACTCCTTACCACCTTCACCTCAATCAGAATTAAGGAGCAAAACTCCTGGATACATCACTCCAGAGTAAAGAAGGCTTCAGAAGCTCCTTGGCAGGTGACCATGGTGGTAATGAACTCAAATTGAAATTTACCCAGGCAAAATGAAAACATTATGGAGAAAAATTTCTGCAGTCGTATTTGTAATCTTAGGTTGGGAAATTATATATGGACAAGAAGACAATGTCTGGTTTTGGGGGGGAATGTATGCATTGATGTCAGCACAGAACTCGCCACCAGGAAGGAACCTAACCTTCAACAGAATCAGCAACCAGTTGAAAAAGAAAATGAACAATTGAAAAGGATGATAAGAATGTAATAAATCAGTACCTTAATATTACAAAAGGGTCAACCCAAATAGGAGTTACAACTTTTGGGACACAAAAAAAGCACAGGATATGGAAAACCAGCAGTGATACAGGTGTTAAGTGACCCAGATGAACAAAGGCTGGAAGTTCAAAATTGTGCTAGACCAACTCCAAACGTAATAGGCTCAGTATGTTGGTATAATTTTACAGCAACCCGATTGGCAATTGTGCAGTATCAACTGAATTTTGCTAATAATGGAAGATTGAACTTTGATTTCTGAAACATGAGTTGGGTCTCTAGGGTCTGATGTTGAGTTTCAGCAGAGCCTTCCAAACCCATTACCATTAGTCAGAAAAATACCGAATGGCCTTGGTCCCAAGCCTTTATGCAGTTTACTGGATCCACAGGAAAGTACTCTGATACAAAAAACTTACACTTGTTAACTGTGGTTCTGCATGAAAATCAAGTATATGCAAGACAGGAATGGGAAAACCGTAAGATATGGCAACTTCAAGGAACTGTAGGAGAAGGAATCAAAATAGGATGATGAATTATTAATGGGACTAACTATAGAAAGGCAACTCAAATTAGTGTTTTTGCTACGGATGTGGATGAGGAAATTTGTAGTCACTCAAGTGAATTGGATTGCTGGTTTAGTTTTACATTACTACAAACTGTTGAAATGGTTTGTCTTGGGGCCCACAATTTTAACAGACTTTCATTTAAATTTAGAATAAATGCTCTGTTTAAACCTACTACAACCCATGCCAGCATACAAGCTCAGAAACCTGAACCCAGAATTGATGAGATTGCACTTTATGTAGTAAGGAATACCAGTCAACAATTATTATTGTTTAACCCAGAGTAGTCTCTTAAATTATGTATATGTGCCGCCTGGGCTCTCGGCTGTAGCTGGGGCTCACTGCACTTTGCACCCTTTGCAGAGGCACTGTGTTCATTGTGTAGACACACTCTGCCAGGAGGACCACCTAAATCCCAGCTCTGCTCTCCCTCCTGGGAGACTTTTGTCTGAGCCAGGCTTTACACCACCCTTGTGTCAGTACAAGCAGTCAGACCAGCCTGCGTGCCAGCACCCCTTCTACAGACAGTAGGCACAGCAGAGCAGGCACCATTCTGCACTGATGCAATATTCCATGCTAATTCACTTGAGAACACCTGAAAGGATTTAAATACATGTACTATACAAGCATCCCACTGAGACAGGGGGAATAGGAAAAGACCTGTAATTACTGAGTAAAGACAATGAAATCACACGTACTCCCACCACCTGCAGTTCTAAATGAGAAGAGTTAGGTTACACTGTTGTATTTCTATAGCATCTGATGAGAAAAAAGCAGAGGGTGTAATAAGCTACCAGACTTGTGATAAGCAGAATTAAAGTGCATTCACTATTTACCCCAATTTACCACTCTGCGAGGAGAGATGTAGAGGAAAGTTTTGCACCTCCCTTTAATTTGGGGAACAAGGAATATGCCTGAGAGAACAATTTTGTATTGTTTCACAGACCTCAGCCATTTGCCACCCTCATATGGAAAGATGTACCATGGAGAGAGCGAAGGTGCACAGTGGCTGGAAGCTTCTGGCATGACATTGCAGAAGATCTGAATCTGTGTGGCTTGGGCTAATCACCAGGTGCCTGCTTTGCCCTGTGGAAAGGAGGAGTTCACAGGACTGATGGAAGAATTGCTCTTTGAAAGAGATCTACAGAAAATGTCCTTTTCTTCCTACATAAGACTTAAGAAATCTTAAGGATATTAACATGAATGTAGAATGGTGAAAGAAATATATTCCCTGAAGTAGGTTCCTCCATGAAGGCTCTTCTAAGAGGAAGACTGGGGTTTTTTTCATGTCTTTTAATGCTCTATTTTCAGTACTTTAAAAATAGTTGGGAAAGTTTTTTTCTTTGTTCACCTTTTTGATTAATATTGGTTTGGTGCTAGGTAGTTGGGAGTCCTTTTGTGGTAGAAAGGTCTTTCCAGAGAGGATGTTGCTGCAGTGTTTGCTGTGGATGCTCAAAGTTTTCATTCAGAAACATCATGCAGCCTTTTTACTGGGGACCCAGACTGAGGCACAGTTAATTCAAAAGCTGTCAAATATGCATTTTCTTATGGGACAAAATCATAGTCCACATCATCATACTGATTTTATCAACAGGCCAGTTCATTTGAAGTATTTTCTTGCATCAGTGGATAATATTTTAATTCTTTCCTCAGACGGAGCAGGTTAGAGAGGGCAATTTATAAGTATATTCTTAAATAGACTTCTGAATGGAAACTTTTGTGGATTCAAAACTGATTTCTGACACTAAAATTGTGCTTTTGCCTCATTCTAAGGCAAGAGTGTTAATCTCTTCTGGACAGACAGGCTCTTTGGAAATCATTCACTTAGAAGGAGAAGGAAAAAAGCACCCTGAAAGCCATTTTCTTTATTCACAGAAATTGGAATGTCATGGAGAAAATGAAGAGAAAGTGTGTGTGTAATCATGTATTTATTTATCTGAATCCTACACTACAAATTTTGTAGGTACAGAAGATGATGAGAAAGATAAAGTATTGAAGTGATTGTTTAAACTGAAATTGAGTCTCACCCACTGCAGAGTTTGAATTAAACAAAAATAACCCAAAGCAGCAATGTAGTAACATTAAGTGAGCCACTTTTTAAGCAGCTTATCCCTAATGGAATTCTCCCAGGTTTTTGCAAATGTTCTACATATGTTCAGATAATCATCAAACTGATGGGCTTTTCTCACAGATGTCTGAAAATAAACAGTAATCTCAAAACCTGAGTGTGGTTCACCCTTTCCCCTGTATATCCAGCTTCCACACAATATTCTTTATCCACGTATCTAAGTGCTTTCAGTAGAGCAGAGCATCCTGGTTTTATAGATATATAAATATGTTTTATAGCCACTATAGGGGTTTCTATGCTACAATACACTAATGGCTCACCCAAGCAAGATACTGTGGCCATAACAGTGGTCGATGCTGGATGTTTCAGTGCACAGAAAGGCTCAATTGTCTCTCTGAACTAGGTAAACTATAAATTGTGTAGCATTACTGGCGCTGATTCCTTATTACTTTCTTCTGGTGAGTGCCACTGTAGAGATAATATGCCAAAAATTAATAATTCTTAATTGTTAAGTACCATTTTCAGTTTCAAATACATGGAGTAAAAGCAAATAGCAAGCTAGGAAAAAAGACTGGAAGATAGGGAGAAAGGCTCTAACAAGGAAATAGTTATGAGGCAGAAGAATAAATCCTGTTACAGAGAAGTCTGAAAACAGGGCATCAGGCAAATCTGATCTGTGCAGACACCAAGGACATTTAGATTTAGATTTAGTAAGATGGAGTTGACATATCATCTCATCAGCCTATGAATACAATTATAGCAGAACTACCTTGGTTAGCCTAGCCCTGGAAAAAAGAAAAAAAGCAGGAACAACCCACTTTCTTTAGCTCATCTGTTCATCTGAGAGGCACAGGAAACACCTGGTTCTAGATGGCAGCACGGGGGACATTGCTGAGAAGAGATTTAGGCCAGGTGGGCGGCGGCAGCAGCAGCAGATCTTAGAAATGTGTTCCTCCATGATTTGTTATTAAACATTTTCCAAGCAGCGCTGAGCTGCTCCTTCAGCTGAACTCATTGCATTCTCGGGTTTGGGTCTCACGTGCAGCGCAGCAGCCAGCAAGTGACAGAAGGCAAATGTGCTTCCTGTGCTGATAGGAGTCTCTTTCTATCAAAGGGAAAAGTTCCTGGATTTGAGAGACTCGCTGTGACTAACACAGTTCCTCTAATGAATGCTGATCTGGAGCATGTGATGGGTAATTAGTGACTTTGATACATGTGGGGAGCAGGTCATGATTTTCCTTTAAGGAGCTTCAGTGCAGGAGACACATCATTACTCCACTCAATGCTGATTATTACCATACCTGCTTAGTGCAATTTCATATTGCTTTTGGGGAGAAAAACAAAAATGCTGTGAAGAGGTGGAAGGATTTCTCTCCCTACCCCCCTCTCCTCTTTCTTTATTTTTCTTTTGTTGAGAAAAAGGAAAGCATCTCTGTGTTTTCAGAAGAAATTGTCCGTCTTATAAGATGAAATTGAGGGATGGAAAGAACCTGCCAAGTATCCACTGGAAACAATTCTTTAAAGCAGCAAAACACATCCACAATGCACCTGTATCAGAAGAGATCAATAGAAGATGCTCTTTCTGTGATGTCTGTGTACATATTTGCCCATCTTATGCGCCCAAAATAGGAACAACACGTTCCTGTTAAATACATCTCAGGAGGCAGAGGAATTCAACAGACCTCCCCAGTTCTCTTAATAAAATCCTAAAGGAGTCAGAAAGATAAATGAAAAGCAAAAGAAAAAATGTTAGAAGAGGGCTAGGTTACATCCTTGGGAAAGATAAAGTACTTCCAGTGGCCACAGGGTTTCAGAAAAACCCTTCAACATGCAGGCTGCAGTTCTCTCCTGATCTGTGATGCACGCCTGAACATCCTCTTGTCCCCTGGTGTCTGGAAACACTGGCCAAGCTCCACTGGAGATGTGCAGTACACCTATAGTTGCAGATGCAGGACTCACACTGGGCTGTACTGGGATCTGTGGCACTCATCAAGGTGGAGTGGCTAATTAAGGCACTGAGGCCAAGGGCTGGTTTTGTTGCACACATATCTCAGTACAGTGCCTAATTTACTGCTCTCAATCACTTTCTTCATTTTAAATACAGTAGATATGGTATGAACCCAATATTTTGGAAAAATGGAATGAGAGGGTGTAGGAAAAGATTAATGCAGAACTATCTGTGCATTTGCCATGGCTCACGCATGCTTGCTTGGTTAAATAGCTTTTCCTGGTGTGGAAATGCACAGGGTGATTTATTTCCCTTTCATAAATAAAAGATTTGAAATGGAAGATTGGCTATTTTCTTTTATACAAACTATGACATCCTAACAGTTGAAGTGGAGATCTGAGTTCAGCTTCCTGGGGACTGCTTTGACTTGCTCTGATACCTGCTCAGTGGGGAGCTACTGTTGACAACAGTGTTTCTGCAGCCCCTGACTAGGAGGTCTTGGATACCTCAGCATCATCAGTAATTATTTTACTCTCACAAGTCCCAGTAAATGGAAAGATAATGTGGATTAAGTTGCCGTCCAAACTTCAGGGTAAGTATGAGGTGTAACTCAGAATGATCTCAAAGTCTCCATAGTCCTAGCAGAGTGCTGGTCCCACCAGGTTCTACTGAACTTCTCCAGGCAGGAGCACATTGTGGACATGTCATCATTGCACCTCCTCCATCTCAGCTAAAAAAAACCAAAACAAACCAGCAGAAATTATTTCCCCATGGGCAATACTGAGCAAGCAAGGTGAACACCACCCCAGACCATCAGCTCCTGGAGTGTCCCAGTGTGTCCTCATCTGAGGGGAACACAGCAGGTAAGGATTCAGCCTTTCTCATCAGTTCCTTTTCTTTTAGAGCACTCTGTTGGAAAAGTTTGATAAGGGAAATTTCACCTTCTGCTGTGAAACCAATGGCAATGTCTAGATTCAAAATCTGGTCTCTTACAAGAGGTACATTTCTTGTCTGGAGGAAGACTCTCTATCCCAAGTTAGAATCTGTGTGCATAGTGTAGTTGCACTTTCAGTTGGCTTTTCCCCCAGTGCAATCTTCAGTTATTGCTTATTTATAATATCAGAGACATGAAACTTTTCCAATAATGATCCTGATAATTATAGCCATCTCACTCAGTCTCAACCAACTGGCGATTGTATCCTAATTTGGGATAAATGGGAAGTTAAAAGAATATACTTACAAAACTTAATAAGGATAAGTTAGTAGTTAATGATGTGAAAATTATGTCACCAATAACTGTGTAATTACATTCTTATTAATGCATTCAAACATCTTGCCATTTAATTGGCATTTAACAAGCTCATTATAGCAAGATAATTAGATAGCCATTAATTGGTAAAACACTGATTGACATGTAGTATGGTAATAGATGTCTAGTGTGGTATAGCAGTCTTGCTATATGGTAATTTAATGCTTTCATGCTCTTATCAATTAGGTCGTCTAAAATATACAAATGTAATGTATTATAAAATGATTATATATTTATTGGCAAAATCATCATGACTGAATCAGAGTCAATGTATTATTTGCATACATGTTTATCTCACATTTCAATACAACCTCTGCTGGCATTTGTAGGAACTACAGTAAACAAACCAGTTCCTGGGATATCCTTTAATCCCTAGCTTGCAAAATGAAGCCGAGTGGTTCATGACCACTGTGTGGCTCTTGAAGCACATCTGAACTGAGCCTCGTGACCAAAAGGAAGGCCTTTCTGGATAATCCTGGGCTTGGTAGAAATAAAGCAGCACCGGTCACTGAATTGGCATCAGCAGCATGCCCAGGGGTGTAGCTTGTGTTCAGCACAACCCAGCAAGGAGGTGGTACCCCATTGGGAACTGTTGTTATCTCCCACTTGTGGGTCACCACCAGAGCATGACTCTCTGTCAGTTCTGTGGCCTGAGATTTGAGTTTGCTGCCTCTAGGCTCAGGAAAGTAGATGCTTCTCTTCTAAGAGTTATGGTGCCTGAAAATCTTGTAGAAGTACAAAGGCAAAGCCTGGGCTTTCCTGTTCTGAAGGTCTGATTGTTTGCTGCTATCAAGGAGGCTTGAGGAGTGTTCTGAGTTCTGCCTGGAGGTGTAATTCTGTTGATGGCTGTTAAACAATGTACAAACATAAAGACCAGCCCATTATCTTAATTATCATGCCCTGTATCATCACTGTGACAGTCTGGGGCTTTGTTACACTCAGAAGATGATCTGGAAATATGTGCTGTCCACTTGATGTAAGAGCTTGTTCACATCTGTATAGTACATACCTTATTTTTTCTAAGAAGGTTGTCAGATGCATTGAAACAGGACAGAGAGTTCAAGGATGTAATATTATTATTATATGCATTACACTAGCAACTAAAGGTACAGCAAAAATCAGTTTCCCTTCATGCTGTGCACTGTATAAACACAGAGACAGAGATCCTGCCCTGCTGTCAAAATGGACTAGACAGCCAAACGGCTTGTGGTGGAAAGTCAATGTGAAGAAGGAGAAGACAGAAATTAATATTGCAATCTATGCTAACACATAGAGACAAAAAGCGTTTTGCAATGTTGCCTTGAGAAATCCAAAATACAGAAAATGAATGTCTCACTGCTGCCTCAATGCCTCACTCTAAAACAGTGCTCTGGGCATCCTGTTTCCCTGGCATGTCTCACATGGCCAGGTCATGCAGCACTTGCATCTCTGTTTGCCCCCGGCACAGCCTGCATTGCCAACAGCTCCTCTGCAGCATCCGGGGTGGAGATGTTCAAGCTCAGAGAGTGGAACTTCCTGGGACTGTTCTCAGGCAACAAATGGATTCATTGTGCAGAACAGATCTCGATTAAGCATAGAATCATATCAGAAATAATGAATTAACTTATAATACATTTCCCCAGCTATCACAGGATTGGTCCCAATGGAGCATTAAGTGGAAATGATAATGTGAGTCTGATTGCAATGATGACGTGGATATTGTTAATGTTCATATCCCCATTAGCTCAGGGGGGGAGAGTGGAGTTTCACCTAGAATTTTGCAAACAGCATGCGACTACTGTAACATTTAGAAGAATCCTTTTAATTCTCTTTTCATTATTTTAAATTTCAAAGACTAGCAGAATAACAGGAATGACTGGTTCACTAAAAATAGCCATGACGTGACCATGGAGATACAAGCTCTTCTTGACAAGACAGTCAGCACTGCAGGGTATACAACAGGGTGTTTTGCTTAGCTGTGGCATCATTCATCCAAATATAGGTAGTGAAAAAAAGGCTTGAAAAACATGGTGTGTTTCTATTAGTGGAAAATTTTAGCAGGGCACTAGGGGGAATATTTTGTTTCTTCCAGCCATCAGGGTAAGAAAAGAGATTTAATGCATTGAGAAGTAAAGAGGACGGATTGCTCTGAAAAACCTGGCAGTGCTAAGGTTGTTGGTCACCTGAGGTGTAGGGTGTGAAGCAGTGAGGGTGGAAGAGCTGTAGCAGTGGACAGGGATGGGACTGGGAGCTGAGGATTTGTGATTATTGAGAGAACTTTGCTGGGTGTATGAATGGGATGGATTTGAAGCGTTGATTGAACCAGAGGACCATGCACAGATTTTAGATGGTGGCCTGGAGAAGTTGACTGGGTTGGGAAGGGATGTAGCACAATGGAGGTGGGCTACCAGAACTTGGCCCACATGGTGTGAGTGGCACAGGAGAGGCTTTGGCTGGCAGTGGGGCAAGGATGACGGGCTTTGGAATGCACCTATGGCATGATGGAATAAGCCCTCTCACCATTCCCTTGGGCCCCATCTTGGGGAAGGGTAAATCTGAGTGCCAACACCCATGGAAAGTGAGAGAACCTTAAGCAAAATGCAAACTTGATCTGTACCAAAAAAAAAAAAATTAAAAAATCTCTGTAAGTACAGGTCAAATAAGCCCATAGGGCAAACTTTACTACAGTTCAGGTAACTTGGAGAAGTGCCCTTGAATGCAGTGGGAACATGCTGAGCAAAACAGGTTGCTCACCCCTAGGCACAGCAATTCCTGTGTTTTCTCCAGCACTCCTTTTTATTTTGAATTAGCAGCCAAGAGCAGGTAGGCAGCTCCTGAAATCATTTGCTTACAAGCCCTGATACCCATCTGGAATCAGGATGGAAATCAGATTAAGCTTGTTCGTGTGTTAAATGTTAGGGAAAAAATTACTTGTTCTAATAAGGGACAAGGGCTGGAATGTGCTCCCCAAAGTGGACAGCCCTTATACATATCTGCCTGAGTCAACTGAGATAACAACAGACCCTTCCCTCATCACTGTGTTGCCTTCCCACCCTTCCAACTCATCCTTTGCCTCCCATCCCACAAAAAGGATGGGATTAAAGAAAAAAAAGTACTCCTAGCAAAATGCCAGGATTTTAAATTAAATTTAAAACAGTTTAATTGCCTAATTGCTCAGCTATTTTGTGCAGTTTATTAACAGAAGCAATTCTTTGGCAGTCATGCCAACATAGCAGAAAATTGGCATTTGAGCCAGGGGGAATTAAAGTGCGGAATTAAAACAAAAAGGATGCCTCAAACCTAGTGGAACAGACATTTGAGGCTTTCATCTCATTTTTATCTCTTTCCCTAATCTGCTGTAGAAAGATCAAGGCTTGGTTTTGCTTTTCAATGTGGGAATGACAGTTGCTCATCACTACTGCCTTTGCATTTGGAAAAGTACTGGATTTCCAAAGAAATGAATGTTTAAGGAAGCAGCACATTTACAAAGAAAATAAAATGCAATTCTTGCCAATAATATTGGCATCTTTTAGTAGAGTTAATTCGAGGGCATTTTTCATAATAAACCTCACTGATAAATATGCGTGTGTGTATTCAAACAAAACTAGCAAATCATCCATATAAATGAATGCATGCACTGACTGAAGAGATTAATATTCAGTTGTAATATACTACACTCATCATATGCCCTTTCCTTACCATACAGAGTAAGAAATAGAAAGAAGAGGAGAAGGCAGTCATGATGCAAAATAAATAATCCAATATTTATTACCTCTAAAAGAGAAATTCTAGTCAACTGTGGATGATGCTATTGCTCTAATCTTCAGGGCTACATACCCATCTGTGAAGCTCTTTGTATGTCCTTGCTGATGTCTCCTCTCTTTTCAGGGCAGGCAGCCTCTTAGGAAACTCTTGCCAGGTGTTCTATACCAGAGATACTAAGAAGGGATCCCCAGATAAACTACTGGGTGTAAGTTTATTTCCTATATGTACAGAGAAACTAACTGTTTTCTATACAGGATTTCTATAGCTGTGATGAACCTACTGTGTCATAGCTCGCCCTGCCTCAAACTGAGAGTCCTGTGCACAGCAATCACTGAGATGGTATCCAGGACAGCTTTTGTTATTACTGTTAGTCAGGGTCAGAGTTTCAGCCCAGTGTATTTAAAGCAAACTGCTGGCCATGGTGTGGATAACTGGAATATGCAGCTGCAGGAGTGGCATTCACAAACCAAATTCCCTGCTGGTGTCTGGTAATCTGGGGCCACTTAAGAGATGACACATCACGGTGAAAATGAGCCAGAGCAGAGCCCTTCATTTCTGTGTTTGAAATGCATTTCAAGATGCCCCTTCACATTTACAGGGAGGTCTGCTTGAAATAGCAGCTAAATTCTTCCAGCTGTATGAGCTCATCATGGTAAACAGATTTTTCCAGATTGCATTCATCCTGTGCAATCTGGCAGGTCTCCAGGGGAAGCCCAGAGCAGCCCTGGGGTGTGACCCCCATCTCGGAGGGGGCCGAGGTTGGGGGTGGTGGTGAGCACAGCCAGGGACAGGGAGAGAAGCAGCCTCTGGTGCAGCATCACACAGGAGCTCCTGTTTTGAGCTCTGTCTGCCCACACTCCAACACACAGCACCAGCAGCTGGAGAACGATCAGTGCTTGACAATACCTGGGAATAAAAAAGGGCAATACTCGCTAGATTTACACTGAGCAGCATGCCAAATAAAAGTGTCTCTTCCATGAAATAATCCCGATGCCTCCAGTGCTGATTTTAGAGTGAGAAAGAAATGCCAGCTGACCTCACTGGGGCTGAAGGCTCTAAGAGAGACAATGGAATGATAACAGCCTTATCCAGAACACTCAGTGCCCTATTTCTCCCTTAATTTCATCACTCAGATATCTCAGTTTTTCTCCTGTACGTAGAAAGGACACAGTTACAGTGCACTGTGGATGAAGTCAGCTGTAGTAATTATTGAGTTAGAGAAGTCAAGCTTCTCCCTGCTGGAATTTTTCCAAACAACCTCACCTCAGACAAAATATCTTTCATATATTTTGACATATGGTATATTAATGCATTTCTCTATCTGAAAAACAGACATTTTCCATGAGACATGGGTATTTCCTGTGAATAGACTTATTTAGCTGCTAACTGTTTGTTTCTGAAACCCAGCTTCAATGGAAGATGTTCACACTGGCTCCATTCTTTCACCATGTGGAGAACAGATAAATTTGTCTTCTCTCCTGGTGAGCTTTCGTGACTCCATCTCACGTTCATGGTCTGCTTGTTTCAGCCCTTAGCTAGAATGGTAGAGGAAAGCAATGTAGTTGACAGTCAAATCTCCATATCCTTGGGGTAGAAAACTGGGAATCACAAAGGGCAGTAGCCCTGGTGATATTCAAAATGATAAAATCCACAAGTGGGTGGGGCTTTAACCTAGAGATGAAGGAGAAGCTCCTAGTTCCCTGCAGCTGTTAAGGGATGAGGTGAAGCACTGTTCTTCCAGTAACACTCAACTGCACTTTCTTCTGACTTTTTTGCTTCATGTTTAGAAAAATGGTGAATGGGCATTCAGTTTCCTATCTGTTCGAAGCTTCTGACACTAGGTGATGACCGCACATTTATTTTCTCTTAACCTCTCTTAATCTTGCTGTACTGAGATGGTTTATCTCAAGCTTTGCCTTTGTCACTAAGAAAAAGTGCATTTTCCCACAAGAAAACACATGTGCTTGAGCCAGGAAACACCTGATGAGGGCAGAGAAATACAAGTGCAGCCAGGACACAGAAAGTAAAGCAGCACAGGGTAGCTCTGGGAGCCACAGGACATCACAGCAGCACCAGGCACTGATAAGCATGGAAAGGCATCCTAAGACCTGAAAGCTATCTGCTGCCATGGGCCATCACCCAAGCTCTGTGTGCTGTGACATGTGGCACCTGCTGCTGTCCTCCCACTCCTGCCAGACCTTGCCGGGCACAGCAAAGGGAGCAGCCTCCAGCTCTCCAGCGTCCCCAGAGCAGACACTGCGGGAGAAGGATCACGGAGGCTCGGTGTGCTCAGGAATTGCTGCTCCTGCCTCAGCAGCACATGAAAGAATGCCTTGACGCACCTGAGAAGAAAGAGTTTGCATCACAGTGAGCTGTGACCTACTTTCAAAGCCCCTCTTGGCGCGGTGCAGACGCTGAGCTGGCGGCTCCTGCCCGAGGGAGAGCCCTGCTCAAACACGCACTGCCCGGGCAGCGCTCCGCGGACTTCCCAGCTATTAAATCTAGATTTCGTGTAGCCTGCAAGCAGCCCTAAAGAACCCTGTTTCGCAATGAATTCCAACCGATTTTGACCCCTAATTCACTTTGATCCTCTTGATCCCAGCTCCCAGCCCCTGGTTGTTGGAGGATTCACACAGGAGCCTGAGACTCCTCAGGGCCCCAGAGATTTCCAGCTGAACTGATGCCATTGGCTTTCTGTGTTGCAGTCCTTGTGCCAAGTGCATGTCCTGATTTTGTGTCCTCTAGGTTTGGAACCATTCATCTTGGAAATGCCCCACAGCACAAAGTCCAATTCTTTTCTGTGCTCCATGATCTCTCTCTTTTGATTCAAATGTGTGTTTGCCCGAAGTCAAACTCCTCTGTGCCCCAGATGAGTGACCCAGAAAAGAGACCGCAGGTAACCCTTTAGACCCATCATTTTATGTCCCATGCCAAAGCTCAGGGCATGTATCACTCAGGTTCTTTTTGAGGATGACTGAAAAATAGTATTTCAGCTCATTGGCAATATTAGAAAATATGTATAGAACAGGTGTGGGAGATACAGCCCGATCCTCCTCCTTCTCATAGCAGCTTTGTGAATAGAAAAGTTGTCAGGTAACATAATATTTCACTTTGGTTTTTCAGCTTTATTTAATACTTTAAAACCAGTTAAAAAAATTAAACACATAAACCCCAGAAGTTTTCTTTTTTAGTCAGTGTTTTGAGAAATAAGGAATTACTTTTATTTATTAATTTCTCCCCACCTATCTGCTAAGTGTTTCACTTGACCTGATGAGCCTCTGGGCTGAAAACCACTGGGTTGGTCTGAAAATTGTTGCTGGGCTTCCTCAGCTGGGTGCAAGTGTAACTACATTATTGAGTGAGAAATGGCATTAGTGTCCTCCAGAGCCTGGGAATTGTTTGGTGGAGAATGAATCTGGAGGTCTTCTCTCTGCCCACTTTTTTGAGTTTCTGTCTCTGAGTTTGTCTGAAGGGCACTGTCTCACATGGCTGGGATGGAACACCATGCCAGGATGGTCTGGGAACACCTTCCCACCCCACCATCCAGTGAAAGGGAACAGATTGGAAAAGGTGGGGTTTGATTTCCTGCAGGCAAAGGCACAAAGAAGTGAGGTGTAATCTCCACTACAAATCTGGCTGGTTCTCTTTTAAGGATAAAAGAGTGGAGTCAATGAAGCAGGGAAGATCAAAGTGCTGATATTGAGATATTAATTGTAACTGTGAAAAAGGTTTGGGCCTCAGTAAAATCCAGAATTAAGCTCTCATTTCAGATTTGAAGGTAACAAATTCCCACCAGTGCATCTGTGAGGTGTCCACCAGCCTGGAAAACACATGATCTGGTCTCAAAAAGCCAAGTCTTTTATATGTGGGTTCCAAGTAAAGGAGTAACACTTTAGAGGAAAAAAAAGAAGTCGGATTCAAGTATACAAATCCTCACCACCCACAGTCATAATATTATAGCTTATAGATCAATGGGAGGTTATGCTCAGGTCATGTCTCTGTTTTCCAGTGAATCCCTTGGATGCAGAACTGGGAAAATAATGGTTCCTGTAAACTTCTCTGGTCACTGAAATTAACTGGAAAAATCAAATATGAATGCATGGCTGAACTCCCATCTTCCAAAGCTACTGAAGCTTCAAATCCTACCTGTATTCCATGAGAAAATGTCAATATTGAGACAATTTCCTAAATTCTAATGGTTATTTCATGTTTTAAAATAAAAATAATGGATAGTTAATATGACAGCCCAGTAATTAAACATACTTTGTTTCTATTGAAAAGGAAATGGCTTATGACTCTACACGCAGAAGATGTATCATTTCTCCTAAAAAAAAGACACCAAATGATAATTTATTTTAGCAGAAATGGTTTCTTTGGCTAATCTACTGCTTCACTCTGCTGTAGCCAAATTGTTTTCCTGGGAGGACTGGCATATGATACAGATCTGGTAGGATGTTTTATTTTGGCCACATAATTGCATTAATTGGTACAGCCAATGATCAGTGTAAATTTAAACAACAACAACAACAAAAAAAAAACTACAAAGGCATACCATTTCAAAGCTTTCCAAGAAAATATTTGAGTAGTGAAGCCATTTTAGGCCTGTAGTTAACCCTTCGATCGGTAGCTCTGTCAAGTAAGTCCTCTGCTAGGCTTGTGCCTAGCCCCATTAATTTTAACTGGTGCTATCATGGGGCCAGAGAAAGTAAAGTGCAGTTGGTTGCAATCATTCTCTCCCTCACTTCCTCATCTGAAATGATGCAGAATGAATCCTGACAGAAACACTCGGTATAACCCAATGGACGTTTTCACATCTTACTACAGAGACACAGTGAACTGGAAGATCCTTTTAGGAGGACTTGTGGGATGAGTCCTCTTGCTAGACCCACTGGCCAACTTCTCCTTGTGTCCTATGGGTATCACATCATTAGGGCTCATTAGGCCCTTAATGAGGGCCTGTGATGAAAAGCCTGACTTCTGGCAACACGAATATGGAACATGAAATACTGAGAGCCAGACTGGGATAGATTCTCTTCCTTGTTTTGAAGGTGGTGGATTGGCAGATTAGTAATGGCCTGTGCTAAGTTTTGATAGCCTCAAGAAAGATGTGGGTCCTTTCCTGAGCCACTGAGAAACTGGAAACATTATAGTTTGGACCGCTGTTTAATGCAGACCCTTTTGAATCAGTCATTTCCTCCTGCCCCAATAATCCTTCTTGCTAGGAAAACCTGTTGACTAACATTGTCAGAAATGAGTGTGTGCAGTGGGAAGCCAGGGATGCTTCCATCTTCTGACAGTAGGAGTTGCTGTAGAATTGTACATGTCCATGCAGACACCCAGATTAAAGGTTTGACCTGGTTCCAAGAGCTAAATAGTGTTTGTGGCAGACGCTTTGTCACAAAAGACTGCCAAAATATTCTGCCAGACAGCAATAAACCAAATTTACATTATAACTTAACAATTCTTTACCCCTTGCCCTCCTGCCAGGTATGACAACATAATGTGCAGGAGCCTGCAGCACAGTGTAGGAAAAACCATCTAACATTTTCAAGCAGAAAATTCCTGTGACAGACAAACTCACTTCCTTGAAGAACTGGTGGAAACTTCTGCTAGCACTTTTAGTATTGTCCTTTCCCCAGAAACAACCTCCTTCCTAGCTCCAGGTGTGTACAGAAGACATTGAGCAAAATCCCCATGCTGTGTTCCTGCGCAGTTTCCATTGTATCAAGAAATATAAAGGTCCTGGCTCATCTTGTGTGACATGGCTCATGCTGTTTAAGAAGTGCAAAAGGAATTTCAGTCGATGATCAGTGAAATTTCCTCTTCAATGGTGCGGATACACACTCATGTTAAGCGCTACAAAGCATTACAAACTATTTTGTTGCTTGTGTTTCTATCTGTATTTAGATCTGAATTAATCAGCCCTTCAGAGTATTTTTGAACTTGAGACTATTTTACTTTGTTCCTGAAGAGCAAAGCCAGCAGTCCCCATTAAGGAAGCACAACAGATGTCCAGAGGATTCAGTGAAGAGCAGTTCATGGAAGCAGTTCAATTGCTCCTGGAATTCTGCTGTCTTCACCAGTTGCTCTGCTACAGTGACCTCCAAACTCTGCTAAGGGCATTAGAAACACCAGAGACAACTCGGCTCAAAAAATATTTAACATGAAGGGAAACAGGTTCAAATGGAATAAAAAGCAGAGCATCAGCAAATTGCAGCAAAGCACAAGATCTGCCTGTGTTTCCAGAATAATGAATGTATTGACTATACAGCTTTGTGTAACTGTACAGTAGCCAGCCATTTCAATACCTTTAATGCATACAGCCATATTTTGTCTCCAGCAGCAGACTAATGCTGTAATCACTGCATTAAACCGCTCATATTTTCTAATAAAAGAGATCCATCTCTGTACGGTTCTGAGGGAGCTCCTTTTTTTTTCAGTACAGGTAAAATCACCTACATGCTCACATATCTGACTTCTTATTCCAGTGCTCAGCTTCCTCTGCCCCGGTTTGGACAGCTAATGACAAAGACCTATCTGTCTTCCTCCCCCTCCAGACCTAGCTGTATGTCTGAGAAAGGCCTGGTGACTGTTGTACTCCAGTATCTTTAAAGGAAGAATTCCTTGTTAATATGATTGTCTGAAAAAAAAGCCTGTGTGTTTCTGATCAGCTTGGAGGACAAGCAGAAAGGACACACAGATTTCTGGGTGTTGACACTGACATACCACAAAGTTTTGCCATTGCCACTCCTAAATTTACAAGCAGTTTGGAATGAAAGCTATGCTGTACAATCAGGCTTTTATTTTATGATAAGGGAGTAGAGAAAACAGAGTGATTTCCCAATGAGAAAATGGTGGGCACAACCTTTCTGAGCTGGAAATGAAAATAAAAAGCATTCCTGTGTGTGTAGTCTGGAACAACTCCCATCAGTTTAACTCCAGAAGGAAAATACGATAGTCTCCTGGATGTCTGGAACTGTCTCAAACTTCCATTAGTGCTAGTGATTTTCTTTGCTTTTCAACACGCAGACACAGTTTAATCAAGCCCCAAGGCTCAGTAGCAGGACAAAGTTATTTCCTCCTCAGCTCCTGCCTCCAAATCACTTACTGTGGCCAACTCTATCAAAAGCATCTTTGGTGATCAAGGAGGAAGAGCTTAGTGGTCCAGCACAAGTCCTGCCAGGGAATAGTCTATAACAACAAATAACACATGCCTGAGGCCAGACTTGCATTGACCTTCTTGTTGGAAACCGTGTCAAATAAACTAGTCCAGAAGACTGTACCCTGTTCTTGCCTTTGGAGGTTTGTGGCTGTGAGGAGTCTCCCTGGGTGTGTGCTCTAGGCTGAACCCGTGAGGATTTGTGGTTTCACTCTCAGCAGTTTGTCAGGCAGGCTGCTCTCACCAGAACAAAGAAATGCTTTTTAAAGGAATCTACAAGGCAAATATCTTTTGTCTCCCTTGTTCTGGTAACAAAGGCAACCCAAATTACTAGGAAGGCTGAAATGAAAATGGAGAATGAAAATAATTAAACCCCTGTCCCAGCAGCCATGCTGGACCTGGCTTTGTACTCTGGCATTAAGCAGTTAGTGCCAGCGGGAGCAGAGCTGGCTGGGAGAAGGACTCTCTGGGTTATCTTATATAGTTCTAATGTAGTTAATATTTTTTGGTTTTTCTTCCATGTGCCAGCAAGTGGACCCGTATATCTGTCCTGTCAGCTCAGCACAGTCTACACAGTAAGCTACACTCCAGAGCCCCATGCATCTTGTCAGCCCAAAATTAGCCATGGAAATAAACCTTACCAAACAGGGGGAATGTGCTGGTCTCAGAAAGACAAACACATGCTTTTAATTGGCCCAAACACTCATTTCTTGCTGCTGGAGAGCTGTTTGATTTGTGAGAACTTGAAACTTACTGGTTCTGGGATACACCTTGAGGGGAAAAAATCCTGCATATATTTTCTTTGCATTTTCTTGTTAAGGAGTGGGAGTTGCAACCCTGAAAGAGTCAAATAGTAGTGCAGACTGGAGACAGGAATCCTGAGGGCAGATACCTTGCTGGATACCCCACACATCTCTCTTAATTCTTGACCTGTGCGCAGAGGCCTAACTATGTCTGTGGTCCCTGTGCTTGCTTTCAGCAACCTCTGACATCAGTTCTGAAGTGCCCTGCCAAAAGACCTCTCTCTTGGCCAGCAGGATGCTGTAGTCCAACCCTTATCACGAGGAGGATGAAGGCCCCTCTCTTCATCTTCCAGCAAACAGAGGGTGAGACATTTGCCTCAGCCTCCTTTGTATCTCAGGACTGCTTGGGCATGGACAGCTTCCCCCAGTTCAGGACACTGAAGAGATGCAAGTGACAGAGGAAGGTGGGTGAAATCTCTCAGGTGGATATGATTAAAGCCAGATAGGAATCCTGGTTGCCAAAGAAGAAAGTTGCTTATATATGACCACCCTGGAAAACATTACTGTGGGAGTATTTGCAAGCACTTTGCACTGATTCCACTCTACTCCCCTTGAGTTTGTGGGATTGCAGCCCTTGTAGGAGCAGAGCTTTACCCTTATGAAGTGTTTCTATATTTTTGACTGATGAATTTGCACATTATATATGTGAAGCCATATGTGGCTCTGTCGGAACCACTCCAGTTTCCCATCCCTTGCAATGTGTTGTGCTGCTTTTAGCACACAGAAACATACGCCTCCTATCACTCATATTGACATTCATCAGTTTGCTTGAACCATTTCTCAACCACTGGAGGCTGGAGTAGCACTGATCAAGACAATGGGTTACTCTTATTTATAACAAGTCCAGCTTTTGCCCCAAATGATGAATATGTTCAGAACAGTGGCACATTGGAGGGAAAAAATGAGTGCATTTTTGGTCAGAAAATCAGGGGTATCTTTTAATTTCAATGCAGACATCATTAAGAACCACCTGCTATATTCAGTTTGGACATTACAGGGACTTCTTCCCATGGAAATGAAGCCTAAAGACTGAGAGCAATGGTCTCTCTAATTATAGTCTGTCTTTGCTGCTGTGCTAGGAGCTCTAGTCAGCCATAGGAGTCCTAATCCTTCACAAAACACTGGCAGATATTCAGCAGAAAGAAAATTCTTGTCCAGAACTATTACAGCCAATGTGCTCAGCATCCTACTCACACAGGTAAGTTTGGGACTGCACCCAGCTGTCAAAACAGGACAGGATTTCAGATACCAGAGGGAAGGAGCAGGAATAAAAGACAGAGCTGAACAGAAACCTAGAAAACTACTTATGTTCATTAATGGCTTTCTTTTTTCTCCCTTGTGAATAAAGGTATGGGGAATAATAATGGGTTCTGCGTTTGTTAGCTGCAAAACAGTACCATCAAGTGTGCTCCAAAACTCCTGTCCTTTGTCATGCAGTATACAAAAGAGAAAGGCAAAGAAATTCAAATGCAGGAGGGAGTCTAAGTTCAACCTGTTGAGCAGACTTTGATACCTTTGAATCTTATTAATATTTATGTAGGCTGGGAGAAGAGAAATTCCATGCCACAAGTAAGCAATATATGTACTCAAAACTCCACTCAGTGTATAGACACACACACATCTTCCTCTGTACAAGTTTGTAGCCCTTGATGCTTTAATGTTCTTAAAGCAAACCATGGTGCCTCAGTCAGAGATACACTTCATTTCCCCCTCCCCATAAACATATTATGATCACATAATGTTTTAATAACTTCACAGGAAAATTGAAAATAAGGAAAAGATGACAACTTCTTATGGATATAAATTTCAACAGCCTGGGTCTTTCCTTTTTTATGAAGTCATTAAATTCTTCAAATTGAACAAAAGGTAGTCTCATAGCTTTGTTTAGCATGGAATGGAAATGCGATAAAGCCTATAACTCTGGAAAAATAAACCTAACTTTGTAGACTAATTTTGCTTCCATTAGGCTCCACAATTTAACAGGCAACAATACCTTTTTAAGAGGATCGGTGGACATGTTGATGACTTCCCAGCCTGACCACTGACAGTGATTTCATCACATCTCTTTCATTCACAACTACTTTAAGAAAATATGCTCTTTATTGTGATTGATGAATTACAGCATATATACAAGAATGTTCTGATGAAATAAAGCTGCTATTTCAACTTAGCGTCTTAATGTGATTATGTTTTTGTTTTAAAATTTGGGACTAAATTTTCACATGGGCTGAGTTTTACCTTTTCTTGCTGGAACTCATTCCTTTGTTCAAACCACCTGTCAATCTGCTGACAGTACCTGTGAATTTTGGGAAATAATGGCTGAACACAGAATCAGAGCTGAAAATCAGGGCTGAAAACCTTCGTGGTTGGAGCAGCCCAGATCAAACCCACTCCTCATTCCCTTGGCACTCTTTACTCAAGCCCTCTTTGTTGGTTCATCTCCCACAACAACCACTCACCCTACAGGGTGGGCTCAAAATACTTTTGGAGCAGTTCACAAGGAAGCAGGTGGCATATTTGGCTGTGAAGCTTTCCCAGAGCAGTGTGAAAGTCCGTTGTACAAGAAGAAGTCAGAAGCAGCAGCTGACAGCCTGGTGAAGATGCTCAGTGTGTGGAATTAGAGATGCTCTGGTGGGGGCTAGAAAATTCACATGTTGAATCTTCATGGAAAGAATTACCACTCACCTCAATTAAAAAAAGAAAAAAAAAAAAGGTCCTCTGTGAGGCAGAAAGGGGCTAATTCTCTCTAAGACTGATTTTTTATCTGCTGAGCTAATAGATTAACAAAACAAAACACAAACAGTGGGTGTGATATCCTGGAAAGTCACCAAGATAGTGAAGATCCACATGTAGTGATAAGAGGGGAAAAAGCCATTGCTTTCCAATTCTACTCATTTGAACTTGTGCCAGGTGCCACAAGGGAATTGTGATGATCTGGTGTATGCATAATCCATGTGGAACACGTGTACATTGGTTACTGTGGAAAGCACAACACACGCAGGGATGCAGCATTGAATACAGTTCAAGGTGCAAACAGAGAAAAAAACCAGTGGTGGAATTGGATAGTACAAAGCTGGGAATAATGAGAAAGCCTTTGTGTGCATGGGCTGGACATACACTTACAGGGGGTGTTGTGAAAACAAGCTTCATCTGACAAGCTTTTTATCACCCCCATTGAAGTATGAAAACATATTTCATATGGAGGCAATACCAGAAACACAGGTGAATGGAGAGATGGTTTTGAATTGCATGAACCAAATATCAGCCTCTCTGCTTTCATGGTAGCTGAGAGACCCTCAAAACCCTCCAGCCCATCCTGAAGTCCTTTGCCTTTCCTCTTTCTTACCCTCAGGGTGGTAACATCCCACAGAGGAGTTGTCAACAGTATGTTTCAATCAGATACTCCCTGAAGTTTGTTGTCAGGGGCTCAAGACCCAAGTCTGAGTGGCCTGAATAATCCCTCTTATTGAATGACTTCTTGAAGAGCAAGAAGCTTGGTCTTAGACACAGGACTTTGTGACAAAGTCACATCCTGTCAGTAGGAATGATTTTCCTCCCACTAATTTGTGGTCAGCTTTGGGGATATGCAGAGGATGTTTAGTGAGGAACATGAGTGAGGAGGCATTTCCAAAAGCTCTCCTGCTGGCAGAAAGAAGGCTGCATAGTGGCACACAGAGCAATTCTACTTGCCAAAATACTGGCACTCAGAAAATTGCCTCTTCTCCTCAGCCCCCTTCTGCAACATCATGTCACTTTCCAGCCACATACAGAATGAACTCCAGACTTTCTGGTGGAATGGACTACTTTAGCAATGAGCCATCATGACTCTACAAAGTCCCAGACATCCTGTAATGGTCTGGGTGGCCCAGTCCTCCCTGGGCCACTGCTGAGGGGCTCAGCACAGCACCCAGCTGGACTCCCTGACATAGTAATAAGCAAGAGAGAGTTGATTGCCACACAGTGCAAAGGATCCACTGCTGAAATATCTGCCATATTCAGATGTATAAAGCAGCTCTTTCTCAGGCTATTTGTGGATAGGTCAGTTTGCTACCCACTCACATTTAACTGCTTTGGAACACCCTCTGACATTTGCCAGTGAGACACAGATACTGAGTCTTTGAGGCCAGAGGCAAAGTATGGTCTGTAAGGCCACAGGAATTGTCAATCAAAGGCAAGGTCATGTTGTTTTCTCCTCAACTGCAATCAGTAGGGCTTTGGCTTGGAAAAGAGGTGGGCACCTGTACATGGACACATTGAAAATGCCAACACAATCCCAGGCTTGGGAATTACAGGCTTCCCAGGGTAGAATTATCCCTCATGTAGAGAAGCAGACGAAGTCTCAGAAAAAAAAAATCCCTTATTAATCAATAGCTGATCTCTTTAAGCAAATAATTTTCAAATTTAGCATCTGTGCTACCAGGGGGCGACCCAGTAGGGTTTGCAGCAGCAGTTTTACAGCACAGAGTGCCACCAACATCAACTTAACTTACTGATCCTTTAGAAGGAGAAAGGTAAAATTGGACTGTGGTACAAATCATGTTAGTACTGTAAGTTTAGTTTGCTAAGCACAAATATCCTTCCAGCCAGGTCGCTTAGTGCTGTAAGTTAACGTATGTCAGACTTCCATAGACCCCCAATTTAAAGTTTTCATTTGGCTCAGTGGGAATTAATTGTTAGGTTCTGGCTTCTTTTTAATTTCAAATACCCATCCAGCAAGAGCTGCAAATTATACCCTCCTAAGGGTAAATTGTGAGTTCATTGCTCGTTTAAGTCACACTGAATGAGAATACTCCCTTCCCTGGCTGAGCTCTGTGAATCAAAGACAGAGCATATGCAATCATCTGAAGCCGTAGCAGCAGCTGCATTTCCCAGAAACCCTTGGGAAACCTGACACGATTACTGATCAATACCCTTTCCAGTTAATTGATGAGCTATGGAGCCAAAAGAAAAAAAAGGAAGAGGCTATCAATATGTAATCTTAGTTAGGAAACTGAGGTCTGAGGAGAGGTGCTTGCAGTTCAAGGGATGATGAATTATGCCTGGTAAAAAAAATGAGGGTGGAGGAAAAGATATATGTGTCTTTTGAATGTAATGGGCATGGTAGAAACTGAGTAAGATGCGGTGATGAACCCTGAAGAGAATGAAACCATTGCATCCTCAAGAAAACATGCTCATTGCTATGAAATTGCTTCCCAACACTCTTGTCCTGACCTCTGTGTGCAGATTGACAAAGTTACTTTCTACATTAAACCAGTTCCAGACTTACTTCATCATGTCCAGTTAATGAGCCAAGTGTAAAACTTTGAAAAGGTCATAGAACAGAGTAAGCAGCAGCAAGAGGCCATAGCACAAAGCAGAAGAAGGTCCTGGCCACAGTCTTCTTGCAGTGACCGCTGTGGCCACACTGGCTGCTGCTTTTCACTGTTGCTCCGTCTAGACATCTGCAGATACCCCAGTCATCACCCATGAAACAACAGGACCAGATCACCCTGTAGAACAGTTGAACCCAGAGTTCACCTCTTCCTAACTATGGAAAGAATTGGAGCCTGTAAATTAGGCCAGACATCTCTGTCTCTCTGAGTCTGAAACTCAGACTGCTCCTCACTGTTTGTTCCATCACTATGGCTTCAAGTCACTTCACTGCATATGCCACTGCTTCACCCCTGAGGAAAAAGGGCAATCTTTTTCCTGACTTTATGTCTTATTGGTATCAGGAGGCTTCGGAAGTGACAGCCAGGATAAAGGTGTTGAGAGGGGCTCTGAGCCTGTTGTTTTTATTGAACACATGGGAAAGGCTGTTTTATCAGCTGTTACCTGTAGTAAAGATGACACCCTCTCGTCTTCTGGCTAAGGTGCTTTTGTGGATAATCTTGACCTTTTAAGGAGCCATTTCTGAACCACTGGTTCAGCTACATCAGTCAGTGGGTGGAGGGCAGGAAGGGATGCAATGCTTTAGCTGGTTAATCCCTGAGTTCTGTGTCTGTGGTGAGCGATTGTGAATCCCCACATCAGCGCTGAGTTTAAGGAGCAGCCCCAGCAGAAGCTCTGTGGTTTCTAAAGGCAGGAAAATAGGTGTCTGCCTGTGTGTGCATGTAGAAATAGGGTAGAGGGAACAATGGTACCCCTTTGAAACTCCTTCTTGTTCTTCCCTTTGATGTGATGGCAGGGCTGGTGCTCACACACACAACTTCTTTGCTTTGATAAATCCATGCCTCACAGGCAAGATTTCAAAGGGAATTTTCAAGCACCTTCCCTCTCCTCTCCTGATGAGTTTGAGCTGGGAAGGGGGGAAGCTGGGTGGAAGTGGAGGAGTCGAGCATCAGCTGTGGAGGCACAGATGTGATAACCATCAGCAGCACCAAAATCACTTTTGGTAAAGGGACAGTGGAAGGACAGGCTCTCTCCTCACCTCTGTCTTCCAGGTTGGTGGAAGGTGCTGTGCTTTTGCAGCAGGATTGCTGTATGTGCCGATGAAGGTGGGAGTTGGGGGGCCACCAAGTATTATTCCCACCACTCTGGGTGTTTGCTGCCAAGTTCTTTTTGTTGGGTTCTGGCTTTTTGGTTCAAAAAACAAAAATCCACTGTGATTTTTATTGACACAGCTTATCACTCGGAGCCTGTAAATGATGCTGTTGTCTCCTGCCTTTAGAGCAGTGCAGTTTAGCAGAAACCATGAAATGATCCCTGTGTCCCTGCATATGGGGAGAAGGAGGCTTCCCTCAATCCTCAGCCAAAAAATGAGATGCTGTCTGGAATCAGAGTGGGATTTGGAAATTATGATTCATAAGGAGTCTGATGTAGGAGCTGGTGGCCTCACAGGAGAAATCTGGCTTAAGAGTTTTAGTGGGGAAAAAACTGACACATGCAGGAAGAGATTGTAATCCCTAAAACTTTTGCAGGGTGAAAATTCAGTCCTATAAAACTCACCGTGAATTTCATCATCACCTCCTGCAAAAAGAGGCTTATTTGCCCCTTTTGGTCTAAAAGCCTCACTCAAGTAATAGCATGTCTGGGCAGGTATCAGCCGGGTGTGGTTTTGTGCATCCCCAGCAGCCACACAAGAAATCCTTCCCCAAGAAACACAGGAGTCTGCACCCACCCAGGAGTGCCAAAATACACCTTCACACACTGGTATGCTTGTGGTGGCTCCTAGAGAGGAGTCAAGGGAAAGAGAATCCTTGAGAACTTACCTTTAATACACACTCAGGTACTGATCCATATGTGGGCAAGATTAAATTGTCGAACATCATGAAATACAATAAAAACAGATTTGCTTTTGCTCTTGGAATTTTTCCAGCTCTTCTCAAGGGTGATGCATGTAGCACATACAATATTTAGCACACTTCTCCCACAAAGAACACCTTTTCTGTCAGCATATGCAACAGAGTTATTATTTAACTTAAACATGGCAGCTCCAAAACCTGCTGCTTTGTTCCAGGAAACTCAGACTAGATGGATGAGGAAATGGGCAGCTCACAGGGACTCAGTGACACTGTATGAACTCAGTGACACTTCCAGTTCTTTGATTTCTCATGTTATATTTTCCTTGAAATTATGCATTTTGACAGTTCAAACAAAAATAATTTTTCTTCGCAAGAAATTCCCAACAATGTGATTTTGTTAGGGTTTTTTTTTATTTTGTTTTTGTTTTTTTAATGGGATAGTAAATTACCTTGGAAAAATTATTTGATTTTGGTGATGGGGGGGGGGAGGAAATTGAGTAATTTTATGATGGCAAAGTAAAGAGTAATTTGAAAGTCATTGTCAAATGTAGAATAAAACTCCTTTTTTTCCCATGTGAAATATTGCTTTCCTGATCTTCCCACAAATCTCTTTTATTTTTCTTTGCACATTTTTTAACCAGAATTTACCCAACCTACTTGCATAGAGATGAGTGAAATAGTTCCTACAATACTATTCAAATACATCTATCTAACCTCAGACTTCTGTCAGGGATACCAAAAAAAAAAAAAAAAAAAAAAAAGACAATTATTTCTAATGGATTAACAACCTATCCATTTCCTTTTATACTGAGGGATTTTGATTTATTTACAGAGACAGTGGAATATTTGGCTGAATGAACAGTTTTTGTCTGCTTTATTGTGAAGAGCAGAAACCTCCTCCTATTTCACCTTTTATGTGTATTATAAATCAGCTTAAGTTCATAAGGAATTCTATGATTTTCTGCTCTAATATACTCATAGAGCAGCATAAAGGGCTTTAGCCTGAATTGAAAAATGTAAGTAGTCACTATATACCACTAGTAGCCAACACGCAAAAAGATATCAATGTGTTCTTGTAGCAGTAACATATGGTTTCCAAAAAAATCCATCCTTAAATATATATTGATTTTTCTGAGAGCGGAAACTCAGTGAAAAACCTGTAGGAAATAGGATGGTGGACATCAACTCAAATATTATGATCTGCTGAATCTAATCTGAATTTTAGATTGATCTCACAAGCAGCAGATTCTTGGCTGAACTTCTGTAGGGATTTGAAAAAGATGGTGTTAGGGAGATTTGCATATCATTACAGAGGTATGGAGCCAAATTACCTCTGTCAGGATGAGAAAGAATTTCTTCTCTGACTGCAGTGCACAAGGCATCCTGAGAACTCTAGTATGACAGATTGTGTTGGGAAAAGGAGTTCAAAAGCCAGAAAGTACCTGAAATAATAGAAAATTAAACATGTTGGTACTTACTAGTAGAAACTAGTGACCTTATTATTTTGCCTAAGTTGTCTATTTTGCATCAACCTGCTTATAACCTAGTGTTGTAATGTCAGAAATTCACATGGTGTTGCAGCTTGCATTTCCCATTATCTCTAGCAACAAGCTATTTATGTGGGACTTGTCATTGTTCTGTTCGAGTTTCTCCTAAACTTTAATTAATCTGTCCTTTCAACACCCCTGCAGCCCTGTAAAGTGAGGATACAGCTGGTATTCCTTTTTGCATGATTAAATGCCTTGCCCAGGGTCACCCCAGGAGTATGAGACAGAGCCAGAAACACAGCCTAGCTCCTCCTAATCTCAAAGGGCTATTCTTCTTCAAATCTCTGCCTTTGACGGTTCTTGGCAGTGGTTCAGTCAAGTCTCATCCTACATTCCTTCAACACTTGGTTCACATTCACTAAGAGCTGAGCTCCAGGAGCATTCAATATTGAGCCAGCCTGGCTTCTGCCTGTGTTCTTGGCCAATTCGGATGAGGGTGCCATATCTAAGTCAAGCCAATGCTTTGAATTTTTTGAAATTCATCCACTGCCCATACTTACAGCTGGCACCTCCAGACAAAGGGAAGCATCTGCTTTTCTGGAAACTAGAAGGAAAAGGAACTTCTCTTTCTGCATGTATTCAATCTTATTTAGCTCCCTTTCTCTCTCTTCTTACAAAATTTATAGTGTATATGTAAGCTATAAAAAGCAATGAGATGCAATTTATGCAAGTAGCATGCTAGTGCACCATAAGTTCCTGTCCCTTCCATGAATTAGGCTGGGATAAATTTTTATGTCTGGGTTTCATGCTGACTTGTCTTTAGGTGCCTAATACAGCAAGTGCCAACTGGAGGACACTAAAAGTATCAGCCTTGAAAATCAAGGTCAACTATCCATATAAAGACCTGGCCGAAATATTGCCAAATGGCATTGTCACAGTTCTGCTTTGCCCAAGGGAAAGTGTAGCCATGGCCATTTGTTTCCTTCCTGACACTCTTTCATTCAACACATCTGTTGCTTCAGCTGCTATCAAAGCCTTTTTCAACTCCCTGCCCCTATCTGGTCCTTGCCAGTCTGCTTTGCATGATGATTTGCAACCCACATCCTTTCTCTTTGAAGCCATGGCTAATGAAATAGGTGGGTGTCATTATTAAGAGCACTCGCTGTTCACTCCAGCATCACCAGTTCTTGCAAGGTGCCAATGCTATTTTTTCCTTCCACTGTATTATTGTGGGCACAACCACCAATGCCACCACTTTTCCAACAGTCTTGCCATTCCTTCAAAGAGAATGAATTGGCTGCTCTCAACCCATCCAGAATACTCCTCCCACAAGCAGAATACCCTCCCAGCCTAGCAATTCTTAATCCAAACTCTGCTGTCCATGGGGAAGGGAAAGAACAGGTGGACAGATGGAGACTGCTGTAAAGACTGGGCGGCGCAAGTGGCACAGTTGCAGGAGGTCTGTTACAGCAAGACCTCCTCTATGAAAGAACTGCTGGAGCAGAGCTGGAAATGCTAGAAGGAAGAGTTGACCTGTGGGGTAGATGACCTGGCTGAGCAGGCCCCATCCCTTGCTACTTTTCCATTCCTTATTTAACTTCTCTCCTCGAGTGACCAGCAAATAAGATTGGTCTTAGGAGTTTCAGTCTGAGCAGGGCTTTAGGAGAAAGCACAAAGAACAGTGCAGCGACTATTCACGAGCATCCTGGTTCCTGCAGAGTGTGGCACAGAGTGAGCTTCCCTGGGATCAATCCTCTCATCAGGAGATGAAATCAGATGGAAGGACCACATGGTACGATGCCACCAGGCAGCTCTCAAAGGCATCCTTATCCTTATGCTTATGCTTATCCTTATGCTTATGCTTATCCTTATGCTTATGCTTATCCTTATCCTCATCCTCATCCTCATCCTCATCCTCATCCTCATCCTCATCCTTATCCTTATTCTTCAGCATCAAACTCTGCCCACTGGCCCATCAGCCTCACTGAAAGGCTTCTTGCCACCAGCTCCTCAAAAAGTCAAACTTCCTTTTCTTCTTTAGTAAGCTATATTCTCAGAGCAAACCTTTGAGAGAACATTTCAGAGTCCTCTTTGATTACTCAGGCAATGAGCCAACCATCGGGATCAAGGCTGATTTTGAAAAAGCAAGAAGAAGTAATTGGTGTATATTTAGCATAGCATAGATATGTCTTCTTATCCTGCCATACAATAGATTCTTCAGTGCCTCAGTGAAAACATCTCTGTATTAATGAAATAAATTAAATATTGCTCTAACAAACTACAATCATTATGTTTCTTGGGGCTCCCCCAGACACTGTTCAGTGTACATCATTAGTAGAACAGTAAAATAAGATTACAGCTTTACAATAAAAGAACACATTCTGCATGGTAATTCACCCCTTTAGGAGGCATCTTCTCAAATTCATTAGATTACAACACTGATTTTCTACAGTTCTTTGACGAACACAATGTTGAACATTATATACAGCTCTCGAGTCCTCTCAAGAGGAGACATCATTCTCATATCTATCAATGGGGCTTACATAAATATAGGCATGAAACTCAACAAGATTCATCTTCTCCAAAGGCCTCTCCTGGGTAATAGAACAGATTCAAAGATACCTTAAACTCTTCTCTCTTTGCACTGAAACATCTTGCTAGTGAAGACAGCCTGGGTAAGTGTTTTAGAATCTGCTGTAAACAAAGTTCATTGACTATGCAAACATCCTGCTTTATCTTTCATTCAAGTGTTGTAAATTTGTACTTTCAGTGACCTCAGAAATTTATTTGAATAATATTGAAAATTGAAAATACTTTTCCCATGGTCTGAATTAGCATTTGATCTTTTCTGTGATAGCTGGTGTGGAAGTGTTATGGTAACGAGAGCTCTCACTTGGAAAGATCCAAGAAAGGCTTTAGTCGTATGTCACTGCAAAACATAAACAGTGTTTTCATGACCACAAATTTCTTTGCTCAAACTCTTATATAGCCTCAGATCATTGAAAATTCTCTCTTTTATTTGTATGCAAGGGAAATTTTGCAAGGGAAATGCAAACCATTTAAAAATACATAAAACAACCCTGGAGGAACTTCAGAAGTCCAAATATTTTGCTTTTCTCCGCTATTTGCATTCCATTTTCTTGTTTGCTTTTTTTAAAAGAAAAGTTCTTTGCATTTCTATGTTGGAATAATATTATCTGAGAAACCACATAGTCATGCCTTTTCATGAAAACAATGTGGTTAAGGAATAAGGAGTAATTTAAGAATGCTCTTAAAATAATATTGCATGGCAAATCCCTTTGTTTATGAGGATGAAAGAGCACATGTTAAGTTTTTAAGCTCATTGTCTTGGTGATTTTAAAGACATATTCATGGACTTACTGTAAGTCATTCTTAGTGTTGAATATACCCAACGAAAAAAGATTCTTTATATAAATTTGAATAAATCCTTGCCACCTGGGCATAACCTCTTCCCCTATTGACAAGTCAAATCATGGCAAGTTGAAGAATCTACCTATAGACATTATGGTTTCTAACAGACATCCTATCAGATTTTATTGGTTTCCCACAAGAAAACCCAGTAGTTCTGGACCTTCAGTTAAGTTTTCCTATCTCATATGAGACGAAAGTGTTCAAGGCCAGGTTGGAGGGGACTTTGAGCAAACAGGTCTAGTGGAAGGTGTCCGTGCCCATACCAGGGGGAAGGATCTAGATGGTCTCTAAGGTCCCTTCCCATCCAAAACATTCTGTGAACTTGTCATAGCTCTACTAAGATTGATGGTTGTGTCTCATCTTAAACTATGAAGACCAAGAGCAGGTAACCTGGAAGAAAAGATTTCTGAAGAAAAGGAAGAGGAGGAGGCACTTGAAAAGCCAGACAAATAACCTGGTATTCATCACAGCACTGATGCTGGCAAGACCAGTCAGAGCTGCAGAGAGAGATTTTTATCTGTGTTGATTTTATTTCTCTGTATTCCTATATAAAATGCATCCTGTTGTTCACTCAAGCTCCATCCATGGAAAAGATTAAGAAACACCTTTAGCAAGGAGCCTGTCAGTCTCTGTGCTGTTTGTAAAGGAACAGGGAAGTCAGGAAGCTCTAAGCCACTGACAAATTATTTCACCCAAAAACCAGTGTTGGTATTAAGCTTTTAAAGGCTGGTAAATCTTCTGCTCTATTAAACCCAAACCCACAGAACCCATTAATTGGTGTCTTTCTTACAGTGAAGCGCTGGTTCTAATTTGATATATCTATCCCTTGGTTCATAAAAATGATCCAAATTTGCCTCGCTTCACTGGTTGAGGCCACTTTCCAAATGCCTGTCCATAATCTTAGATGAAAAATTATAGCCCTGGAAAGGTGATGTGTCAGAGGAGTGAGATGCACCAACACACATGCAGATGCAAGGCAACAATCTGCTGAATTAAAATTACAAAAAGAGGAAATGATGAACCATCTAGTTAACTTAATTTGTCACTCTGATGGCCTTACTGCATGTAAATAAATAGGGAATGGGAGAAAAAAAGAGCATTATCACAGCACAGCTAAAGCAAGAAAGTACTCGGGTCATCACCCGCTCTAAGTGACATCAGTAATGATATATCTTTAACCTCACGATGATTTGGTCACCCTGGCCTGGACATGGCATTTCTAATGTGTTATCAGGTCCTGTGAGAGCCTGGGCACTGCTAGGGAAGGTCTCAGCATACCCAGTTCCTCTGGCTGTACTGATAGTTCAAGGAATTCATCCAGATAATGCTCATTGCTTAACAGAAAAGACCTCACACTAATCTCTGAGCATTTCTCTTTTCTGAAGCTTGAAGCCATATTGTTCTGTATTGGACTTTTTTTCTCTTTAGGATTGTCTTCAAATATGGAATGACTCTGTAATTCAGAGACTTTTCTACCTATTTTTGATTAGTTAGTTAAATACAGAAACAAGCTGAAATTCCAGGGTGCACCAAAAGCAAAGGCAGCTCTTCAAAACCAGCAGCTCAAAACGATGAATACCACACTTACTTCTATCTGTAACACAGAAAGCCGCGTCACACTTTAATAAAGCCCCTAGGAAAACTAGAATGAAAAATCTAGCCACATTGCTAAGCCAAAAACAATTTAATGGGTTTGGAAATTATGTTTGACCTCATGTTAAGCAAAGTCCTCAGTAAATCACCAGGAAAGATCACTGGTGAAATGGCCAGCATTCTGGGGAAGGCAGACCAAGGCTACCAGCTTGTGGGGCTCAACATGGCACTTCTTACTGGATAAACTCTACAAGCCCAAGGTTCCTTGCTTAGCTCCAGACTTGATGCTACTCTTGTCCCCATTTACACCTTAACATAATTTTGGTTACAGGGTAGACTATTTTTCTTATCCCATCTTTCTTGTACACTGTAAAGCAATAATAATGCCTTCTAGCACCCATCCAACAGCTTTATATACAAGTGTATATGGATATGCCCATATCTACACCTACCTATCAATATAGTTACAGCCACAGCTGGTCCAGGACCTCTCTTGATATTTGCAATGTTGTGCTGAGGGGTTGTGCCACTTTTTCCTATGGATACAGGACTTTGTCCCAGACCTTTCCGTCTCAGGCTGGGAAGGTTGTCAGCTGAAGTTAATGCAAAGTCTTGGTAAAAAAGTTTATACCTGAATATTTCATAGAGCCATAATCTGCAAAAGACTGATGACAATTTGGATAAATTATGGTAAAATAATGGCAACTACAACAATAGTGACAATAACAATAAATGTTTTCCCATTTATCCTTTCCTTCTTTGCGGAAAATGTGCTTGGAAAGAGAGGCATTGCAAGAGCTCTGAATGACCTACTTTGAATTTTCTCATCAGCTTCTATTTCTGCAAATTTTCTTCTGCACATCAGCTGCACAGAGAGGGCTGGAGCACTGTGTGAAAGACTGGACTCATGGGCTACTCTGGAAGAGTGAATGCTAAAGCCTCTCCAACAATGCTCTTCTCAAGTGGTTTCCTCATTTTCTGGACTTCAGAGGTCCCAATTATTTCAATCACGGATAACAAGATCCACTTACCTAGATGCCTATATAAGCTCTCAGAAACTGGAGGCTTTTTTGTCTTTTGTTTCTCTATTCTTTTATATATACTGCATTTCCCTCTGTGTGCTCTACTATAAGGCCCTTCACTATGATACAGGAGAGCAAAGCTTGTCCCTAGAGACTGCACTCAATTTGAATGACAGCAACCAAAATTGATAGCCATATACTGCAAGTTCTCAGCCATCAGAGTAGTTGCAAAAGAAATATGTCAATTTGTTACATTTTGAATCTAGTTTGTGTTCTTCCTTTTCTATCAGATGGTTGGGGAGCACTGATGGAGATGGGAAGGACTTGCTGGCAAAAAAACCAGGTTCCTCTCAAACTCAGATCAGGTGGCAGAAAAGGCTGGTCCTCTCTTATCATGTCTAAGTGTCCAGGCTGCTAATAAGGTTTGAATTGAAATCCACTTCCAAGCACCAGCTATAAGACTCTAACTGGACCAAGACCAATATGATGAAAGGCATGCTGTGGATTTACTCAGGGCATACCTCTGACCTAAGCACAGCAATGGGATTCTCACTGGGAAGCACATTCTCACTGGGATGCTGCTGATTTGGTAAACCTCACTTTTCTTTAATCCTAACACCCAAAAACTCGCTTCTCATGCCTGCATCTGCTCAGTGCTCTGGGCTTTTTCCTATCCACAGCTAGATGGAAGCAGGCTGCAGGAGGCTGGGTAGCATGTAGAGAAATGAATTTTCGTCCCTTGCACCAGGAGGAGGAGCTATCCTCTGTCACCTCCCAGTTTCCTCCAGCTCTTCTGTTTGCTACTCCACCCTCCCTCACCCATTCACCAGCAGCAGTAGCTCTCCTGCCCTGCAGGCAGAGAGACTGTTCTCTCTGCTAAATGAGGGTCCCAGTAGCCCCTCTGAGGTCTTTATCACCTTTTGATGCAACTATACACCAGTGGATATGTTCTCATGATCTCTTCTTGATGTCCTTATTGTCCATAGTGTAGGAACTGAGGAGCATGAAGGGTAGGAAGGAGAACACTTGTGAAAGTGACATTTCCTTTCCATATTCTTTTCTTTGTCATGAAAACACACTTCCATCCCCTGTAACATTTAATCATATGGCTTTAACTTTCTTCCCAGCACACAGGGAGAGGGGGAAAGTCTCTGGCTAAAGCCAGAATGCCGTTTTGTGGCAATTAATGAACAAACAAGCTTCCCATCAAACCAATCCTTAGAAATGTCACTCCAGACTGACACTATGCAGACATTAAATGATGGATTGACAACCTTCCGTTTTTTTATTTGATGTTCTGAATTTCACTGTTCCTCTCTTTCATTAAAAATTAACTAGGGGGGGGAAGCAGAATAAAATAGAATCCTTTTATATCTACAAGTCAAGATAATTATCTCTTATATCCAACCCACTCCTCCAAGACTCTGAATGAAGCCATCATTAAAATCTGTGTCCATCTGGTGACTTTTCTACAGCTAATTAGGTGAAGAAGCCAGTTAACAGATATGTTCTGCTGAAATATTTCTCTCTCTCTCTGTCTTTTTTAAAACTTCCAGATATGCCCCATGTACAACCTGGATGCTGCTTGTTCATCCCTCAGAGTCTAGGAGAATATGAGGAGAAGCAGGGTGGGAGATGGATGCTTGGTGAGATGCTCACCAATGCTCTTTCATGGCATTAGGGCTGGGAAAAAAGGAGGAAGGGGATGCAGAAGGCAGCAGGTTTGACTTCTGCTGTGCAGGAAGCCCTTTGGGGAGCTGGTCGGATGTTTTGCTGGCAGTGTTTCAATGCATTTCTGCGTGGAGTTTCTTTTAATACTGTGATTTTCTCCCTGTGGTTTTTCAGGCACTCAGCCAGCCTACTAAAGACTCTCTACCAGATCTCCATCTGCTGCATTTATTAGAGCTTGTCACCCTAACACCTAGGGCCTGCGAGGTATTGATTCTTCCTGTGTCCAGATGGATGGTTTGTGGGGTACCTCCTCCTCCCCCTGAACCTGCACCAGATCTTACTGTTGGCACTTTGAGGACTGCCAGTTTTCAGACTCCCAAACTCACGAGAAGGCTCCTGTAGGAACCCTCCAAAACTGAATATGGTCCACACTCACTGATATAAATGTGAGTGAACAAGTGTGCAAAGGTGCACTGACCTCATTCCATGTTCAGTGCTGGAGGCAGCATCAGCCTTTGAGTGCTGAAACCATCTCTAGGATAACAGGAGAAATATTCAGACACCCTTACACCTTATGAGAGCTTGGATCTCATGTCAAGGACAGAGGGTAAGTGTTTGAGTGCAGCAGCTGAGGGCATAAATCCCTTAATGGTTCTGCCATCAAGCACCCAGAAGGTCTGGCCAGTTACACACATTGCCCAGGGTCAAGGACAGCTGACTGATGGAGTGTCAGAGCTCACTGTTCAGTCTCTTGCTCACTCCCCCAACCTATTTTTCCCTTTGCAGGTGTAGCTTCCAGAAGCCTGTGCCCTCTTCCACAAAGACCCCACAGCTCACAGCCCCACAGTTCATAGCAGGATACACAGCATTCTGGTTAGGGGATCAGGCATGCAAGAAATTGTTGGCAGTGCCATCTCCTCTGTGTGTGTAACACAATTCCGTGACCACACACACTTCCATCACATGAATGGGTAAGACCCTTGGGATTTTTGATGGTTTTTCTAGTGTGCTATGAGGTCCCTCCCAGCTGAACAGTTGGGATCCATTGCTTTGGGGCTCAGCAGTCTCTATGCAGCTGTGCTTTTTAGGTATATAAACCCCTGCTAGTACAAATCCTGCCTTGCTCACTCCCCCTCTCTGGAAAATGTCTGCCTTAGTTTGGCACTATTACATTAATGTGGTTAAAATTCTAGAGGGATTGTAACAAGTGAGTAATACAATAACTTCCCAATCTTCTCTCAAAGACAAGTAAGAGACCACAAGGACTGTGGCTCAAGGGAAGCAGGACACACTGATCCGAAAGGTCTTGGCTGATTTTAATTTCTTTGAGTGAGTTCATGAAAAGAGAAACATACTGGAAGGATTTTCATTGTCGTTTACTTCTAAATTTTGGGGTTTAATGTTAAGAGAGCCCAGAAGGGTTAAGGTTGACCAGACTTCATCTCTAGCCAATGATTCCCTGCTGCTCCTACATTTACATCATGCAATTGTCATTAAAGCTGGAGATGAGAAAACTTTATAAAAGGAGTTCTCTATGGACACTGGACAGAAATAGACCTGGGGGAATTGTAGCAAGGGAGGGATTGCAGGCCATACATATATCACGCTTTTTAAATACAACCAGCTCACGACAGCATCATCTAAACTACTGTGCACGCTGTTTTGTGCTCCACTGTTCATGAGCAGTATATGAAAAGCTGTACAAACTCACAAAGAGAATGAACAACGACTATTTTTTTAATGTTAATGCAGTTTTCAGGAACACTGGATTTCTTCAAGGCCATGCAAGGAAGGTGCTGAGCCAATTAAGATATTTCTCATATCTTGTGATAAGTTCACTGTATTGGAGTTAACTCTGCCTTGTACCTCTTCATCAACAATGCAATATCCCTTATACCAATTTAATTTTACATTGCCAGCAAGATAAAGGCAATTTATAAGTTTCAATGAGGGCAGACTGGCTGGGCTCCAAACCAATCCAGGGAGTGTAACATTTGCTGGGGAATTGCTCAAGACATTAACGTCTGGGATATGGTGAGCTGCTTTCATTTCTGACCTGTGCAATTAAGGTCAGTGACAAAAATTACATTAAAACAGTTCTTTATTAATCATGTTCTATCTAGGGCAGATGATGACAACCTGTAAGCACAGAGACCCAGCATCCACAAAGCAAAATACTGTGAATCTCTAAAAACACTCATTAACAAAGCTTTGAAGAACATTTTTCTTTGATGTTTTGCCCTTGACTTTGTAACAATAAAGGGTAGTGGCTACACTTTGCAGGAAACAACATGCAATCAGTGCTAGATGGTGATATTCATTCAAAGTGTGGTGGATTTCAGAAGCACCTGGCAAGAGAAATCCATGGGGACCTTTGATGCCTCTCTATTCTATTGAAGAAAATGTTCTCCAAGCGATACGCGGAAAAGAACCCACAACTCGGTAGTTATAGGGTAGGTATGTTTAATGCAGCACCAGGCACAAGGGAATCGCTCCTCAAAGACTTGCGCGCCTTTTCGCAGTACTCAGTTTAGCACATATCCAGTTACAAGTTACATATGCATCAGTTTACACAACAGACCTCTACATATTCATTGCCTGTCCCCGCTTCATATTATAATTAGCTCAAAACTCATTAACATTTCCAAACGCATGTGCACTGTCATGCCTTGCCCCTGTGCTTCTGTTTGGTGGTCGCGCCGGGGGTCTTCTAGGACGAAGTAAGTATTCTTCCTCAGGTGAAGTAAGTAGTCTTCCTCAGATGAACGTTTGACCTTTCTTCCTTGCGCATGCTCTCAAAGTTCTTGGCTCAAGTCCAAACCCTAGGGCTGGTATCAGGATCAAAAACAGGATCTGTAGTCATGGTTTCTGCCCCTTATCAATGGCCATACATCCTCCTATCAATGGCCCGGCATCTTCTCCTTTCTGCTTAGCAAGCAAAATAAGTGTGGATCAAGCAATATACATTGTTTAGCAAATACCAGTAGCACCCACAAACAGCAGTTAACCCTTAAATCTTCAGCCTTCCGTATCACAAACAGGCACTAATTTCTGGAATGGTTCTGGGTATCTCTTCACAAATATGCCTGCCCTAAAGACCAGATGATGTCTCTTTTGCATACTGTGAAAATGGTTTCTGAAAGCTTGTGGTTAGGAACACTTTAATTTTCCTGAAACTCAGCTCTCCATTTTCCTGAAACATATGCAAATAAAGGTAAATTCACAATGCACCATGAATTTGTATGATGTAGTGGGGAGAAGGAAGCCACCCCTTCTTGCTCCAAAGGAATACCCCCATGTTGGGATTTGGATTTTCTTCCCTTTGTTTTTCTTAAGGAATTTCTTCCTCCCATAAGTTGCTAAGGAACTAATACTTGGGTACTTAAGAAAACAAAGGAAGTAGCCAAGCCAGAAAGAGGCAAGCTTCTTCTCAGGGGGCAGAGATAACGTGAGATTTGGGCTGGTAAAAAGGCAAGACGAGGCAGCTGTGGGCTCTCTCTCACTTCCTGGGGGATCTCAGAGCAGAACGGTCAGAGCTGCTGATTGCTAAAGGGACACACCGGCCAGCACAGACCTGCTCTCCCCCCTGCTGTGAGTTTTGTCCTATTCCATCATGACACATCCCCTGACCTTGCAACGTGAACACTTGCAGCAGAGGCTTGTGGAGCTTTGAACGGACCAACAGGACAAACTGAAACTCTTCAATTCATCATATGCTTCATCCTCTCATGGACAAGGCTGATTGTTTCAGATTTTTGCTACTGATGCAGCGATGCTATGAACCACAACATCATGAGTTCACAGCCAATGTCTGGAAGAGAAAGAGTGGCCACAGGAGGAGCAGCCTGTAAGACCCATTGAGCAGTGCCCCAGTGATGATTTTGACCCACAAAAGGAAGGCAGCATCAGAGTCAACAGAAACAGAGAGATGATGGGCCTGAAATACAAAGCAGCCCAAAAACCCCTCAACACATTGAAAATTAAATGAAAAATAGATTAATCCAGGTGGACACAAAGCTGAATTTATAATTTCTATCAAGAGAAATGTGCAAATGAGGGAAAGACGATCTGAACTACATATCTTTATTCCAGCATTCACAAGCATCTGCATTAGGTGCTAAGAATAGCAATTCTATCTCATCTCCTTTCTCTTTGTTGTACATTACTAATGCTAAAAGAAAGGAAAAATAATGAAAACAAGGTGTTCCTGTCCCTATTGTCCATTAAAACATAAAAAAAGATTCAATTTAAAAAGAAACCAATAGCAAAAAATTCTGGTTTCTAGTCAAATATCGTCACAATCTCAATTAATAAACTGAAGACTAAAGCAGGATTTCACCAAAGCTGACCAGACATCAGGAAGCCATCCTGATACGATTCTCCCTGAAAATACCAACAACACGTTTTGGTTTGGTGGTTTAGTGTTTTGCTTTGTTTTTTTTTTTTCCTACATTCCTCCTACCCTTGCTCACTGTAATTAGCCCCATAACTTCTGCTTCGAATAAATGTCTTTTTTTGTCCTCTCTCCCACTGACCACCTCTTGGGATTATTTTCACTCTGGTTTTTTACTGTTTTCTTTTGTTTTCTTTAACTAATTCCTTTTTAAACACTACCTGCATGCTACCCTGCCATTTCACCTCACTGGTGTGACCTATTTCTCTTTCCATCTACCTGATACGTGTAGCCCAGGACTTCTGTTATCCCCATGATAGGTTTATTTATCACACTCTAATGATTCCTCTATTCATGCTCCACATCTCCAAGGCTGGCTCTCACAGTAGAGGGCAAGAGGTGGCTCTGTAGCAATTTTTGTTTATTTTAAATCTCAGTAAAACGCTTGAGCCTGAGAGGTGGGAAGAAGAAACCTGCGTCATCATTTTTTTTTCTTTTATTTCTTATATTTAATGGAAAAAAATGCACTTGCATCTGAGAATTTTTGGCACATGTGCTCTCCTAGCCAGAAATGTCGTACTGATTAAAAGAAAAATAAATATGCAGCTCAAGATGTATTTTACCCCAACTATATGGCTTTAACAAGCAACAATATGTAACACAGATAGGATAAATAGCTGTACAGGCTTGAGTTTCAGTGAACATGCTGTGTGATGTACTCAGGTCAAGACAGTCCACAAGCCAATGCTTTAAGCCCTTGGTCCTAAGACTAAGCTCAGTCTCAGGAACTGAGTTTGGTCTGGAAACAAGGCTGTATTTCTCTGTAATCAGCTGGAGAGGGCAATGGAAAGTTTCTCCAGGTTTCAGGCTGCCTGCAGGATCAGATATTGCACGAGGTCCTGAAGAAAGCCAGCTGATACACAGTCAGTCCATCAGTAGGTTTTGAGCAAGTCTGAATTATCACAGCAAGCACCCACCGAATCAGTGCTTTGCCTCATGCAGCCACAACAAACCTGGTCTTGTGCTGGAAGCTTAAATGGATTTGTTGTATCATCAAACCAGAAATGGAAGAGTTTATTATGCCGTGGTGGGAGTGGTTATGTGTCTTCAGTTCCATGTCAAAGTGACCTGTATACAACCATAGAATGTTTCATAGACATTGTCAGCAATGGTGTACTCTGTGCTAGGGACAAACAATAAACACTTGTTACAAATCTTAACAGAGGACAGCTCCTGTTGGTCAGTGCACAAATAAAAATAATAACAGGACTAAAGACTGAGAACATAGAGGCAATTAGTAAAACATCTGTAGCATTCAAGGTTCTGGGAACTTTTCATCCATAGAAGTTGAACTGCCCTTCATTTCACCTTCTAATAACTTACAAGCCCATTAAAAATATATATCTATGTATTACCTCACCCCTAACCTTCCCCAAAACCAAATCTTTAATCAGTTACACCTCTAATGCTGAATAAGCAGCAGCAGAAATGAAGAATGACCCTGTAGCAGCAGCCCAGTGACACAGGGATTTATTTTTCTTTTTCTCTCCCTGCTTTTTTTTTCCCCCTTTGCAGCACAAATTGTGCCTTTAAGCATTGGAGCTTTGTCCTTTTCATTTCCTCCTCCTGTTTGTGTATTTTGCAGAGTCCCTGGAAAAATTGTTTTCATTGTTATTAGAAAGTCAGACATTTCTGCTCTTTCCTAAAGCATGTATTATCCTCCTGGGCTGTGCTGATTTGAGTCTGGACAGTACTTGGCACAAGTACTCCCTCTCTGAAAATTAAATCTGAAGGCAACACTGCAATGCAAGCAACAGTCATAGAAGAAATTATCATCCTTTTTAAGAGCTCTTTTTATTCCAAAATTTACCCCATACAAAACTTCTCAAACTCAGCTGTTAAATTCAGGGTCATCCAAAGACTTTTAACAGAAGGGCTGATGGAAGAACTTAAGTCTGCTGCTGTGTCCTGGTTTAGGGCAAAATTTAGGAGGAAACCTCTGGGGGGGAGGGGGGATCTCCTCTAGAAAAGCCGATTCCAGCCACCCCTCCCCCAAACAGGTTCGGGAAAAATTTCCTTAGAGAAAAGTGGAAAAAAGTATTTATTTAACAAATAGGATATTCACAAACATAGAAAATTTGGATAATATGAAAACAATGAAACCTCTCCTTCCTCTGAAGAGATGGTAAATCCAGAGTCCGTCTGTGGCTGTGTCAGTCTCAGTCCCTCCAGCGGCTGGGGCCGATGGCCAGGCCCGGCTGCAGAGTCGGGGGGCCCCAGGGGATTGTCCTGATGTCTTGGATCACAGAGATGCTGACCAGTCCCAGAAGGAAGAAAAAAACCCAAAAAAACGCAAAAAAAACAAAGTCTGTCCCTGCAAACACCAAGAGATCAGAGGAAACCCTCCGCCATGAGCTCCCAGAGCACCCCGACCGAGAGAGAGAGATATCGCTGTCCCGCTGGAATGCAATCTCTCAAGGATTTTCCAGGGGAGTAAGGTGTAACTCCTGCAGACAAACTGCACGTGGTTTTTTTCCTTTCTCCCCTTTCACTCTCTCTGTCTCTCTGGGCCTAACTTAAAGCTGCAGAGCTTAATATCCAGCATAAGCAGGAGGGATGACTGAGGATATGAAGGTCATATGGTCAACCCAGGACATGCTGGTAAATTTTATTCCCCTTCATTGGAAAACAATATGCATTAGGCAATTGATTTTTATGTGTCTTCAAATCAATGTTTTGCCAGGATATAAAAAGTCTTGGCTCTTGGAAATGTCAGCTGTGTGCTGTGGCACTGGTGAGGATGTGGACAGGAGCTCCAGCACAGCTCCACCAACCCACCTCAAACCTGACGGGTAGCATCTTCTGCCAGTCCAGCCTTGCCTACCCAAAACACTCAGTCAGTGAGACCTATTCCTGACACTTCCTGCCACCCCAAAAGATCACAAGGGGCTGGAGATAGAAGACAAACTTCTTTCACCAGCGAAAAAATTTAAAAATTAAGCCTTGAAGGCAGCTTCCAGAGGAGAAAGCTGGTAAACTAATATCTTCTATCCTGAAACAGATTTCAGTAAAAATCAACAAGCCTTCAGTAAAAGTTTTGGTATTTTCTGTATAAACATGCTCAGCATTAGTTGTAAATCTTATCAGGGCATAGGCTGTTTGTTCTCACACAAATAAAATAACAAATGGAGTGAAGATCGCAGAGAGCTGACAATCACCAGAGGCAATGCAATACTCAGGGCTCTTGGAATCAGAAGAACCAATCAGCTCAAGATGCTTAACAGCTCCTCATTTCTCTCTCCAGAAACTTACGAGCCCATTAAAAATATATATCTCTGTATTCCCTCCATCCAGAAGCCTTCCTCCTCCAACCAGCTGTGCCATTTAATGCAAACTCAGCTGCAATGAAGAAGGATCCTGTAGAAAAACCCCAGGGAAAAAGCTTTTTCTTCCTTTTCTTCCTTTCTTCCTTTTTGCAGACTCAGTTGTGCATCTGAAATATCTCCAAGCAGCTGGCACCTTGTCTTTTCTTTTTTTAATTTTCTCCTTTTTTGTGTGTGTTTCTAGGCAAGGTGCATGCAAGAGAGGGTTTTATCTTCATTAAGGCCATACGTTTCTGCAGGCTCCTTAGGCTCTTTTTTTGTTGCTATTGGTGTGCAGTTGTCTGCAACAAGAAAAATAGCCTCAAACATCATTAGCCAGCTAAAGAAAATTTCAGTGCTCCTTCCTGGGGTTTTGGGAATTTATGCTGTGTTGAAACTTCAACAAAATCAAGAATCTGACATCAGGCTTCTTCCTTTATTCTTTCTCATGCACCTTGTGAGTATCATGATTTCTCAAGGCTCAGTCTTGCCTTTACATAAACTGTGCTGTAGGCTTAAATATAAGCCAGGGCAAAGCAAGACCCTGATGTTTTCCCAAAGCAGCAACACACCTGCAAATATGTGAGGTGAGAGCTGACCCATTCATCATGAAGGGTGTTGACTCTACACATAAAAATGACAGCTTAAATGGTATTTAATGATATTAGCTATTTCCCGATTTATCATTTTAGCAGATTCATTCAGCCATGTTCAAGTTGGCAAAGCTTGGGGCAGAAGGCCACACCTGGCCATTCAGAAACAGCCCCCTTGGTAGCTGAGTGCAGATGAAACCGGAGCCTACTTGTTAAAGAGCTTTTCATCTCACGTCAGTGATCAGGAGGCTCCAGGTCCCCATGCTGCTGACCCCAGGGTTAATACACTCACAGAGTATGCAAGCTCCTGCTAATGATTTTTGGCTCACAGTCCTCTCCTCAGTCTCTGTCTTGCTTATATTTGAGGCCAGTATTTTTTCCTTATTCATAGACTAAATAAATTAATCCATGACCTCTCAGCAGACATCCTGCCATGCCTTGCTGAACACCAGGATTATTTCTAGCTGAGTTGAATTAAAAATCCAGAAGAGCATTCAGATTCCAGAGCCTGAATGTTGATCCTCCAGAAATATTGGCCAGTGCTTGAGGTGGAGGACATGACCTTCCATACTAGGAGACTGACAGCTCTGCTCTGAAGGTGACTCCTAATCAACTAATCAAGTCAATCCCCAAAGTCAAATTATGTAAACACCTTCTTCATCTATATACTCCATCCACTTCACCCATTTTTATAGTTGATCCCAACTCTCATTGGATTCTACTGGCTCTTCTGGCTCTATGTGCACAAATATTGACAAATGTTTTAATCTCATCTGCCTGTTTTCAGCAGGACCAATGAACCCCAATATCATCCTGCTTCTGACACCTCTCTCCATGGAAGAACCCATCAAATTTCCTGCCATAAACAATGCTTCATCCTCTGCTCTGCTATGTTTCATATATCTTTTGCAAATGACCAGTCAAATGGCAAGTTGCTGCCCTCAAAAATTTCTTAAAGTGCCTTTGAGACACATGGTGGTCTCTGCAATGTGCTTAGCTTGCCATTGATCTCCTCATACATGGTATAAAGAAATAATCTTGTTCATGCAATGAGAAATTGGAAGGGAGGATGTATTGTAAGCACATTTCATTTAAAAAAAAAAAAAAGTCCTCAGATGTAATTGCTCAAACTAGACAGGAAAACTAATTGAACATAATAACTGTGGTAAGGCTCTGTGCTTCATTGCAGAGGCAGCACTGTTGGCTGAGCTTTATCTGGCATTATGGCAAGTGGGTTCCACAAGTAATTTTTTGCAGCCGTAGGAAACAGCCTGCAGCCTGGACAAGCTTCACATAAACTGTGTGGCCACCAATCCCACCTCCTTGAAAGTAATAAGTGATTTTGAGAGACATAGATTATGTAAGGTTGCTGTAGCCAGCTATTTTCTAAATAAGTAACTCAATTTTTACCTTCCTCTTTAACAGTTTTTACTCTACTGATTGATGTTGTGAATACAAAATTTATTGCATCTTGAGTGAGACCAAGGGATTCAGGAAGAGTAAAGTAAAATGTAATTTGACATCAAAATAACTCACAGAGAAGCCGCTCCACTGACTGTAAGATTAATTGTCATATTTAATGCATTACAAACCTCTACTTGCTAATTTATGTCAAGTCACCCCAAGATTTCCAGGCTGTTGCATCAGGCAGTTACTGCTTTCAGGGTAGCTTGCTCTAATATTTAGGTCCAACTTGGCTATAGTCCATTAGGATCTTACTGCTCAATTACAAAAGGAACATTAAAAAATTATTTCCTCTCCTGTCATCGATAATAAATCAGTTATTCAAGACCAAGTTTTCTGCAATGGTTGACTGACTTTATTTTAGCATATCTTTTTCAAAGATTTGTAATCTTATTTTGGAAACCTTGAAGCTTTTTGAAACCTTGTTTTTGTGCACCTGGATTCCTGTGACCCATCCCCAACTCAGTCCCTGTGCAGATTAGAACATCACCTTTCCCCAAATCTATAGGACTTCTTGTGCCACAAACCACTGGCCAAGCAATTGAGAGGTTTGCATCTATTTTCCTACCCAATTTTTAAGAATTACTCCTAAGCATCTATTATTGTCCAGTGTTTAAGAAAAGAGTGGGAGCTGAATCTTTGGTCTGATTTGGAACGGTCCTCCTTGGAGCATAGTTTTGGTCCTCCAACTGCCTGTCCATAAGAGAGATAAGGGGTGGATTTGGTAACAGCTGTGTAAAGTTGACATCCATGACAGAGGGTGAGGCCCAGAAATCTGTTTTTCACACAAAAGGACTCAGAGAACTCCTTCAGAATCATCTGGATGGACATTTCCATGCTGTGCTGCACAAGAAGTACATTTCCCTTCAGACAAAGGCAGATCACAACAGGCAAAAGAAACCTCTGTTTCAAGCAAATTTAAAGACTATCCATGCATGCTTCAGAGGCACAAATTATTCCCCCCCCCTCTCCCCACAAACCAATAAAACAGCAGTGTTGTAAATGTGGAGACATCAGAGTGCAACCCCCCTCTCTGACTCTCACTGTGCACCATACACACACACACAGAGTGTTTGTCTCCGGGTCAGTGGGAAAGCTAATTAGAAGAATGGAGTTTCTTGTGATGGAAGATGCCACCCTGTTATGATTCACAGTCCTCTGTCTGCATCTGATGAATTACAAATGACAACGAGAGAAGTGAAGGACACCGGCAGTGACAGTTTGTCAGCCACGCTCACTCTGTGTACAGTTTTTTGGGTGCATAACTTTTTCTTTCTCCGATCATTTATACCACTCACTATGTCTTCCTTCCTCCTCTCTGCCACCTCTCCCTTTCCTTGCCTTTGCCAGCAGTGACTGGAAGGTGAAAGAGAGGGCAGCCTCTTTGATCAGACCTTGTGAGCCTCAAAGGATGGCACTGGGACGCAGCAGTGCAGGAGACCTCTGGATGGAGCTTTCAGATGTGATAACGGTGATCCTGAGCAAACAACATGTGATGGAGCAGGTGCAGGGCTCTGCACTCAGCCATCACTTGCCTCCAGGCAGGCATGCAGAAAAGGAACCCAGCAGTGAAATATTTCTTATCAAGAGATGCTGCTTCTTTCCTCAAGCCTATCAATCAAGAAGCCAGCAAGTGGACTGGGACAGGGCCTGCTCGTTGCTAGTTCTTCATTCTTTTTATTTTTGCAAGTTGTTCATCTACTGCTACAAAGTTCTTGTTTTTCTTAAGTGTGTTTTTAATGAGAGGTGGCTGCTGTCATCCTGGTATATCATGGGCTGGGCAAAAACAGACTCTGCACAGTGTGATTTCTTTCATCATAATATTTTTTTCCTACCAAAAACCTCTTTCTTCCCCTTACAAAAAAAACCCAAAAAAAGTGTGTGAGGGGGGGGGAGAGACAGACATAAGAGAGAGAAACTCATTTTAGTGAATTTTGCAACTTGAAACTATTTTTTTGGAAAATCTTTCTTTGAAGCTGGAATTCAAATTCACATTACAAGAATGAAAATTCTGATTTTATTTTCTTGAAAACTGACTGCAAGATAGATCACTTTGGGAGGAAATAAGTTGTGGCCGTGGAAGTTTCCTCAGGGTAGCAAAAGTTCTCTGAGTGATTGGAGTGTGCTTCTATTCTCCCAAGCACTTCTCCTTCACAGAAGCAGATAAAACATGCAAGGGCCCTAAGTCTTGATCTAGGAGCCAGAATAGGGATTTGAGCACTTATTTCAAAGGACAGAAAATTAAACAAATAGGAATAGAGAAGAGTATGTATTCATGAATCAGATTATGATCATGCCTGAGTGAAGACAATTGGTTGTTAACTCTACATTAAAGTTCATTTTCTGAAAGCCTTCCCAGCTGCTAAATAAAAGCTGAAATAGATTTCTGTGCTAACTTCAAGGTCATGTTTCTGCAGCATTATGGAATACATTAAAATGCTCAATTTATCCTCTGTAACTAAAAAAATATAAATGTAGCTTATATTAAATAAACCTTTGCCAGGATCTCTTCCTCTCTCACTTTTTCTCCTTTGACCTCTATATATAATAGAAAAATGTATTTCAATATGAAAAGATTTTCTTTATTATATTTGCTCTTTCCTCTGTGAAGCCATTGTTACCCAAAGGGAAAAATATATAGAGTGTTCTCTTGTCCACAAAATCCACTGACCTCAATTCAGCTACTGATTGTCCTACCATAAGAGAGCAATGGTAAGAACCCTGATTTTCTTTGATTATGGGCAGGCATGTGCCATGTTGTGCACAAATAAGGTGGTTCCTTTATGACAGGATAACCCATCTTGGTGAGGGGAACCTTCACCATGCAGGGGCTGTATTTTTGATCAGCAGAATTCCCAGTCCATGTATTCAAGGGCAATCCAAAAAATCACAGTCAGGCACTGGAGTGTAAATGAAAACAACAGATGCAGGTTTTTTTTTTGTTATTACCGCCTGCTGCTTCAGGAATTAAAGGCAAATGTCCCATAATTCATTAAGGCAGGCTAGAATCCTTTAGGTAATGTTTTCACTAAGGAGAGAGCAACATCCTGCTAAAATGACCACGTGATTCTTATCCTGGATTGGGATTACATTTGATCAGTTTGGAGCATACACAGAGACTGGCCATCTTGGCTCCTGCCAGGGAACATACAGCTTCAAAAGTATATTGAGTAGGATATCTGCTGAGTCTTTGCTTCTTTCATAATCCAGCCAACATAGGGAGTGCTTCCCAGCCCCCTCCATGGGAACAAAGAACAGGATTTGCCCTTTGACTCAAACTGAAGTTACAGGCACAGCCACCCTTGAGTTTGGGGAAGCTGAGGATCAGTTTAAGATCTCTCTGGATTCAACCAGAAATACCTTTTGCTTTGTGACACTCCTGAAATTTAAATGTCAACATTTTAGTCCTCTACCATGGATGGTGCTGTGGTGCAGATCCAGAAAGATGGGCCTCTTGCCAGAGCACTGAGCACTGAAGGACATGCCAGAACCATGGGGCCCTGCCTGGGAAGAGCTTCTGTGAGCTAAAATAACCATTACTTTTATCACCCTTCTGTCAAGTCCTCTACTGCAAAGAGACCAACTCTCAACCTTTTAGTTTTTTGCTTCTACCTAGATGGAACTTCACAGGACAAATAATTTTTCTGCTGATAAACCAGCTCTTGCTCCTTCTACCACATTGTCATGCAAGGGACTTTCTTGGCTCTTGCACACCTGGCAGTGCAGTAGGGAGGCCTTTGTTCATCTCCTTGCTGCATCCCTTGGGCTGCCTGGCACCACCATGTTCCATGAGTTTTGCCCTGAGTTGCTCTGCCAAATGGCTTCACATTTTGAAGCAGAACAGAAAGCTGGTTCCTGCAAGAAGATTATGAATTTAAATACTTCCCTGAGCTTCTGTTCACAGGATTTCTAATGCACTGAGCATCAGCTTAGCCCTCTGATGAATCAAAGTCATTTTGCAAAAATGGCCCCTTAGTGTTGCATATATATTGCCCCTCTATAGCTTTCCTGTTATATTTATTCATTTTACTAGTCAAAACTAGTTTCATGCTACACTAAGCCCAGCAGGGTCAACACCCAGCCTATGAAAATCAAGCTGTCTCTTTTTTCTCTGCTTCATACATCATCATCAATCAAAGCTGGATATCAGAAAGATTTTGATCATGGAATGATTATTGCTGCTGCTGCTGCCTGGGATATGGCAGAAAGAAAGACAAAGAGAGGAACATGTGAGTTTACAATGGTTTGATCCAGCAGATCAGGGAAAGAAAGCAGATGTAGTGAGGCTTGTCATATCCAGTGAGAGCATCATGTGGACAAGGTCTAAGGGTGCTGTGCTGAGGCTGCAGATGCTGCTATGGCTTGGCAGGGACATAAAACACACCAGCATAGAGAAGCTGGAAGAATTGCAGTAGGAAAAGCCCTGCATGCACGTAACACAGAGAGGAAAGAAAAGGAGTAAAAGAGTAACTTAGGCTTCAGTCTGAAAGAGAGTAGGTTTAGATTGGATATTAAGCAGAAATCACTTACTGTGGGGGCGGTGAGGCACTGGAACAGGTTGCCCAGAAAAGATGTGGATGCCCCATGCCTGGAAGTGCTCAAGGCCAGGTTGAATGGGCTTTGAGCAAGCTGATCTAGTGGAATGTGTCCCTACCCATAGAAAGAGGGTTGGAACTCGAGGATTTTTAAGACGCCTTCCAACCCAAACCATCCTGGGATTCTATGATAGGCTGGTCCTGCTCAGAGCTGTCAGATTGCTCTGTGATCAGTGAAGAAAATCAGGAGTTGTATCTGACTATCCAACTAAAAGCAAACAATCCCTTTGTAAATTTAAACAAGTTATGCCTTTTAAACCAAAATAATGTTTTCTCCACTGATATTCCTCTCACCATCCCTGATTGTCTTCACTGACAGCTCTAGGATGGTGGTCTAACCACCACCTTAGATACAGCAGTGAATATCTGGGCTGTGCTTTGAAAATGGCTAAAATTCCACAGCTTTCTGGGATACCAGGATGCCAAGGGCCCAGGGCATCTGGTTGGGGCAGTACCTGCAGCAGCAAGCATAGGAGCAAGGATGTGTGAGGAAGCTGAGATCAGGGACACATACAGAGCCCCAGACAGATTCATGTACCACTAACTGTGTGCACGTGTAACTGATACAGTCCCTCTCCTACTGACAAACTCAGGAAAACTGAGCTTTCTAGCTTGAGATATAAACAAACCTGAATGATCCCATGCCGTGGGAAATATTTCTCATCATCTGTGGAGCAGACACAAGGGGAGGCTTGTAGCACACACACACACGCACACGCACGCACACGCACGCACACAGACACACACTCTTATTAAAGTTCTGAAACTATAATTAAAAACAGGTATTTCCATCACGCAGCACCCACTGTGCTGCAGCCCTGGAGCTGAGCAGCTCCTGCCACTCCCTGCCCCGCTGCTCAGCTACATAACACATCTCAGTTGTCACTTTTACATATCTCTGTGTTTAACATGCAGCCAGCACTCCTCACCTGCCTTTCACTGGAACTCAGCGTGGCCCCCTGCTATTGATTAATTTGTGCTAATTAAAACCAGCAGTGTTTCTGCAGAAAAGAAAGATGTGTAAGCATCAATAAATTATGGGAAATTTTACAGATTAAAGATTGCCAGCTTCTGCTTGAAAATAACTAAACAAATGTTAATGGCTCCTTCCAAAGAGCCTAAATTCACTAAAAGGGCTGCATGAATAGGTTCCAGTGCTCTTCTCAGATTTCAGTGACTTACAGTGATGCTCTGTCAGGGTTACAACACAGGTATCTCTGTTTTCCAAGACAATTTATGCATCATCGCTCTATTCTTTCTTGCCAGTGACTCAAACCAGTCGGTTGAACCAAGATTTTTCAGTGCCAACAACATGGCAACCCTACTAGAATGCCAAGCAAATAAACAGAGGAATTGTGGTGAGCCACCAATCCAGCAGTGCTTGTTAGCAGCTGCTGGTAATAAACCGGTTGGAAAGCAGGTGCAGTGAAGGGAACTTTGTAAATCTGGAGCAAACAGTTGGGGACAAGCCTAGTTTTTATGGCATGAAACTGGATTCAGGAACCTGAGGTAGGGGTAATTCAGAGCAAGGTTAGATTTCCATTGCTCCAAAACTGGGCACGGATGAAGGAGCACGGAGCAGCACTGTGACAATTTTCTTGCACTTTCCTTTTCCTGCTGTGGTCCCTGTCCTGACTCCCTTGCTCCCTGTTTTGAACACAGCACCTTTTCTTGGTGGTTTACAAGGTTTACAAGGTCAGCTTCAGGAGATGTTGGTCATCCCAGTCTCTGCAGCTCAGCTGGGACTGATTATCTTCAGGGCTTACAGATGCACAGTGGCTAAAAAGTAAATGCACCAAAGTTTTGCAGCTTGCTGGCATTGAAGATACAGACAGCATCAGCACCGGACTTTCCAACAGGGACAGTGCACTTACTGGTTTTCAGGTTGGAAGGGTGAACTCCCTGGGAATAAGTGTTACGAGGCCTGCCACAGTGCCAGTGAGACTGAGGGCCTGGGGGCTCAGCTATGAGAGGTGTGTGTGAATTGTTACAAGGTGAGGTTTAATGCAGCCTTCTTACCCTTGATCTTTGGAGCTGTGCAAGAGAGCAGAGAGGAGGCAGGGCTTAAATGTCAGCTCTGCACTGGGAGGGGGGAATTCCCCAGCACTGGCCTCAGTGGCCAGGATGAGGTTCTGTCCTGGAGAGAGCATCTCATCAGACGTGCTGAGAGGAGCAATGAGAAATCAGGAAGCTCTTGCTGTTGGCTTGGTGGAATTAATTAGCTCCAGCATTGTTACTGCCTCCAATTAACTCTGTGGCTGCAGGCTGGTGGGTTTTGGTGGAGAGAGACCAACAGGGTGGTGAAGGCTGGTGAGTGGGAGCTGTGTGGCAGCACAGGGGCAGGGGCAGATCAGGGGCTCAGCTTTACACAGAGAAAGGAAAATGCCATTGGAAGTAGGTGGAAATGTGAAAGAAACATAACACTGAAAAGTAATGCACTTGGGTACTACGTAAGAATTTTTACAGCACAGCTAGGGAGGGAAAGGAGGACCCCTCTCCTTTGTAAATCTTTCTGTTGAAAGACTCTTTATTAGTCATCCATAATAGAAGAAATGTCATCAGAACATAGTTTTCATGAGGAAAGAGAAGAACTGATGCCATTGTACAAGGCAGTAGTAAGACTGTGTTTGGGATATTTTGTAAGTTTATGGTTACTCACAGTGATGACAAAATAGTTTAAATTAAAAAAGGCACTGAAAAAAGATGTCTGTTAGTCTGGCATTATGAACTTCAGCCTCCTGTCTGCAGACTTCTGGAGTCAGAAACTGCATAGAAATGTTCCCAAAAGCATTATTAGATTCCAGAACTGGCTTGCCACATGGACCAAGAGATGGGTGCTCTGTGGCTCACACTTCATTTCTCTCCTACTAAGGAACATATATTTGGTCTGATACATACCTTAGGCGGTAATAAATTAATCTCTGATAGTCCATCTCAATTGCTGTCACCCATAATGACCAGCATCTCAAGATGTAAAGGAATTTATAAAATTGAGGTATGATTTAGCATTACCTGACATAGGAAACTTAGCTTGTTGTTTGATACAAGAAAGACAAGAAAACAAGATTGACAGTTCTGGAAATGTTCAAATAGCCTTAATCCACAGGTATTTTATACCACCCACTGCTTGGTCTGGTTAAAAACTCCAGAAGCTGTACTCAAGAATCCTTTTTGTGAAACTGTGAAATCTTTTTGTGACCAATCCAGTATAAAACTCTAGGAGGGTGGAGAATTCTTCACTGAGATACCCAGAAATCAGGAATGGGATTAATTTCATATTGTTATTCGGAGAACTAATCCACTCATCATAGGTTTATTTTACAGGCTAGAAAGAATAATAGGCTTTTTAAAGTGCAGTTCATCTCACGCTATTACAGACATTAGGCTGACTGCCTGTGTCTGTCCTTGGCTATAATTGGAGCCTGGGGTGCCCAGCTGAAATGGAAATGTCTTCTTTGAGGAAGTGAGATGAATCCAATTCCTTGCATAAAGAAACTGAGGGCTATATTTTTGCTTTCCTCTCCAAGACAGACAATCCTTTTAGAATATTCCTGTTCTGAATTGCTCAGCATTTTTTTAGGGGTCTGTTTTTTTCCATGATGTTTGAGGACTCTCTTTCCAAGCACATGCTCATTGTGCCTGCCTGGCTGCCTGCCATGGGCAAACAGGTCTCCTCATGGCTGGCATAGGTGCTGGGCTCTTTTGTCACTCCTCCAACTCTTGGGAAAGAAGATCTGAAATCTCTTGTAGAGAAGGAGGAAGGCATGGCCTATGGAACGGTAATGGTCATTTAATCCAGTCAGCAGCTGAGCTGGGCAAAGGCCTCCACTTCTGCCGTTTAGACTGTGATGTCTGTCCAAACCAGGCAATGATGTGCTTGTAGCTGAGCTGGGAGAAGGAAGAGAAGTCTTTGGCAAGTAAAATCTATTGGGAAACTCACAGAAAAGAAACTACAGTGCTGCAGTCATTGAGTTGTGGGTGAGGTGTTAAACCACCATCATTTGAACTAAGCATGAAACTTCATGTTCAAAACATATGCCTTTTTTTCATTGGAAAACATATACTCAAAAGACTTTCCAGTTTAAGTGGACTGTTTCAGAAGACAGTGTGAAGGAGGTATTTTTCAACCTCTCTCCAGGTCAGTAAGTCAAGATCTTACCCCTCATGCCAAAGCCTAAGTGATTATATTTACCTCAACTCTGAAAGACAGCAAGGTTTCAGCAGAACAGAGGCAGAAGAAATGTCATGGAAGAACCAAGAGGAAAGCTCAGATGTGGGGTAAAGGAGAAGCTTGGCCACTCTGTACACTGCAATGTTCTGAAAGGAGTTCAGAGTCCAAACCAGAGGGACAGAAGTTTGTGTCAGAGGGGTGGAAATTTTGTGCTGTGCAATTCAGGAGGATGAAAACACACCAAAGTGGATCTCTCAGGTGGAACAACTAGAACTGGAACTGCAGATGCTGACACTGGTCAGATGGGAAATGCATGGGGGAGGGGCCTGAATATTGCCCAGAACCTGCCACCCCACACAATTAGTCTCCTGGGAGTTCTATATCCACTCACAAAGGTTTCAGACAAAAGAGATAGCTGTATCAACATAAAACCCAGCTCCATTATGCATGGGCTGTTGGTTTCCCTTTATTGCCAGCTCCTCTGGATTCATATCAGGAAGCCTGGAAGCTGCACATCCCTAATGAAAAGCAGAAGATATTCATTATTAAACCTGAACCGTTCAAATGCAATTGGTTGCTAGCAGATTTCAAAGTCTGCTTTCAGTGATCCCTATGCAGCAAAACCAATGCAGTACAGTGATGGAGCAGCTCTGGCTGAGGCTGGTGATACAAAACTTCCACTGGATCTACTTTTTGCTGTCTCCAAGGCTGCTGATTCACCTAAAGAGGCAACTTCTTCCCTCAGAGACTGAGAGTGGCTTCTTAATCTGTTCTTCTGAGTTTAGGTGGAAGCTCAGTACAATAAGACATTCTTTCCATGACAGGAAAAGCCTTCCCTTTCATTAAGTGGTTACTTGGAAACACATCCTCTCTGGACCTCTGCAACACCACACCTCAGATTATGCCCCAGCAAGGCTGTGGATGATCTGCAGTAATTCACAAGAAAGTTGGGTATTTGAAGATATTCTACTACCATACTTTTAAGAACAACTGTATTACTGCATTAAAACGTGACTGAATATCAAACCTCCCATGCTGAAAACAGACTAAGCTCAAGCTCAGGGAAGATAAAATGCAAATAAAAATTATTATTTACTGTCTTAACTGCACAACACAGTGGCAGGCAAAGAAAGCAAGAAAAGCTACTTTATCCAATAACGCAAGGATCAGATCTACAAAGGCTCCTTCCTTTGTAGCTATGTACTTAAGTTTCTCTCAGCTGGCACTAGTGAATCTCTGGATCCACTGCAAGGAGCTGGTGCGGCAGCTTCCCTAAAAGTGGGACTTCTGGGAAAACTTAATGGTAGTACATTCCAGACAGGCAAATTTAGAGAGCACCAACAGACAGTTTCAATATTCCCCTGTCTCTGCACACTGGGATCTTTGTTCATGAAATGCCACTTATTTTAAGCTAAAACACTGCCTATTATCTCAGAACAATGTTTTTCAGCAAAGCTGTAATCAAGAGTGTGATACTTCTCCAGGCCTCATAGCTGTCTCTATTGCTGGAAAATTGGGGGTTGCTTTTTAAGTTGCAGACTGAAAGAAGCAGGGGATATATTTCCATTTATCCCAACAGGAACATTTTAGGCCTGAGCTGCATCATGAGAAATACTTGAAGGCTTCTTAAATTTTCAAGACACCTTCCCTTAATTCATCATGAAATTTATTTTCATGGTAAATCAGGAAAGTCAGTTTGTCTTGTAAATATGCAGATGAAAACCTAGTGGGCTACGAGAAGAGGAGAGAGGCATGAAAGATGACTGCCTTGGGTCCACTAAGGAGATGCAAGCAAGCACTGATGAGGTGCTGAGCTGACCAGAAATCAGACGAACACATCAGGATGGCGCTGGGCCAGAGCTCATACACCACACTGACAGCCTGGGTTTGTTTAGCTGCTTGGGCTCCACGCCATGGTACTGCAGAGTGTGCTGGTCAGCCTGGAGAGAAGGCAGAACAAACCTGGCTTAGTGGGGCTCCTTCCCACCACTCACTCAGTCTGCAGGGAGTGAAGAAATGTGTCTCATTTTCCTCCCCATGTTCTTGCCAGGAGACCTGAAAACTTGCCATCTTTCCATTTATGCTCTGCAGAACAGTTTGATCTTCATGCATAAGCAAATATGAGGACTGTGTTATGAGCAGGAATATCCTCGCCATCTCATCAGCATCCAGCCTAATGCTCCAGGAGTATATACTCAATAGCTGCAGAGCAGTATGGCAGGGTTAGAGATCGGGCATCCCTCACTCATGGAAAAAAGGAAACATATCCTGGTTGCCCATGTGTGAACTCCAGGCTTGCACTGGAAAGGGACCTGAAGTGGGTGGCTTGATAATGATTTAACCACACCTCATGGTGACTAAAGCTGGTCAGGCAATGTGCAACTCCCCACAGAAGTCATTAACAAAAGCACAAAAATCATGGCTTTTTTCTAAATTCAGTATTTTAAAGGAAATATGAACCCTGAAATATCATATTCACAAGTAGATATATTTCATATTAATAATGTCCCTGTGGTATCTCATACTAGTCAGATTTCAACCTCTTCAGTTCTCTCTGCCTTTTTAGGTGAAACCTCCTGCTCACACTCCTCCTCTGAGGATTTCCGCGCTGAAGAGGGGAGGCAGTGCCCCCAGGACCTCTGTCATGCCCACCACATTGGAGGCAGCAGATTTAGGCCATTCAGTCAATGGTGAGGAATGAGAACGAGGATTGCTCTGACAAAATTCCCTGTGTGGCAGCATTTCCAAATCGAAATATTTTAATAGAGACAAAAACATGCACATTGGGGATCGGACTTTTTTTTTTTTTTTGGCTGAACTATTTAGAGTTTCAGTCAAAATGTTTTCATTTTTTATTATTTGTTTTTCTGAGGAATAATTGAAGTTTTTGCTGTGAAGCAGATACTTTGCACAATAAACATGTATTAAAAAAAACCAACAAACCAACAGATTAGAGGGAAAACTTTCAACCATCTGTCTGTCTGAAGGACTACTGAAGAGGGAATACCAAGGGTTTATGTAGATTTTTTTGCAGCTCTTTGAGGCTCATTAAAAACCAGAAGCTTTGACTCGTGAGAAAAGGTGAAGGACAAAGAAGGGAAAGCAAAACAACAGGTTCAAGTGGAATGCCACAGTCAAAGTACCTCTGAAATAATGATGAAAATTTTCAGTAGCCATTTTCTATATTTCCAGTGTGTTTTTTCACAAGCAGGAATGGGGTATTGCTGATGCTCTGTGAAAAGAGAAAGGGCTGCATTGCCCTTTGGAAAGGTACCTTTCTCCATCAGCACTTCACTAAAACCACCTGGCCCAGGCATCTCTGCAGGAATCCCTGGGGTTGTAGAGCTGTGCCTGGTCCAGGTGCCCATGGCCCAGAGAGGAACAGCAACAACTGGTGCTTCCCCCATGGCTGGCAGCCAAGGTCTTGATTATCATCACACAAGGAAAGGATCAGCTCATCAGGGACTGTTTCTCTGCACAGCTCAGGAGCTTAATGCAACAGAGGTTAACTGGATTCCAGACAGAATAGCCAACCCTGCTGGCAATGAGGGCTCCTTCTCACCTCCCCTCCTGGGAATCACCCCCTCTTTTAGCATAAATCCTTAGCTCTGGACTCAGAGGCAGTGGGCAAAATATTGGTAGACCCTCCTCCACCCTCTCCGTCAGGCAGCTTTACGTGGTTTAGCCCTTCCAAAAAAATAAAAAGAGGAGGGGGAATCACTAAACATTTTCTATTTCAAAACAGATTTCATCTTCCTTAGAAAGTAATACTGCCTCCAGCCATGTGTAACTTATTTTTTATCCAACAGAGTATATGGGCTTATAACTAGATCCTGATAGGAACCCAGGTTTAAAAAATTATTCACAGCAGGTTATTTGATCTTTATTTGCTGAATGCACTCAGCTGAATCCCTATCTCCAAACAATATGAGAAATAAAATGCCGGGCATGCTTCATTGGCCAGCCAGCTCATCTTGATTTGCAGAGATGGCTACATCCTTTCAGCAGTTTCAGAGATCCCAGGCCCTAAGAGGCAGCTTTCTCTTCCTCTTCCCCCACCCAAATACATATAATTTCTTGTTTTTCTCCTTCCCCACATTAGAAGCTTTAGGAAAAAAACACTTCAGAGCAGGCCTTTCCTCTCCCTTCACCATGATTTCTGAGAAATTGTTCTTCACACTGCATATTTGTGGATACTCATACAAAATCACTTGCCATCTGCTGCTGTGCAGAAGGTCAGATGCTTATAACCTGCTCAGGAAGCCACAGGGTTTGGTGATGAGACTGGTCACCTGTGGAAAGGTGGGTTGGAGGAGCCTGTGAGACCCTGGCAAAATTACTGATACTTCATTCTATTAATAGAACTGCTGTGACACATGTTAGCATTGACTTTGTCTCTCCCATACAAACTTTGCTGCAGCTTCAAGTTGTGGTACAGTTAAAGGTGGACTTCGACATTGCAGGTGACCACTGGGATGGCTTCTTTCAAGAAAACCCCTGATGGCTACAAACTGGATTAATTGCCAAGCAGGATGGATAAGGCTTTGCTGTCCTGAAAAGGAAGCCAGAGCAGCTTGGGGAGAGAAGCCACACTGCACACAAGGAGGTCAGGTTCTTCATTCCCTTTGATTTTTGATGAGATATGCCTTTGAAAATACTCTCTCACATATCCTAAAATATAAATCTCCAGCTTCCAGGCCAGAGCCCAAGCACAAAATATACTTCAGAAACTTCAGCACGGAGGGTTCTGCTGTAGCAGGGCTTTGGGAATAGTGAACAAGTCCTTGGTGTACATCCCTGAATCAGGATGTCATTAAACTGGCCAGCTTTCTGCTCTGCTTTGTAGATACTGCAGGATGGGGCCACTTCTCACATGAATATCTATAGCTCTTATGTTTCCTTCCCCGGGATGTGTTTCAAAGCCTATCTGCCCATCACAGCTACCTCCTCCTGCTTCCATTTCAAGACATGTCAGGAGGCCATCCCACTGCCAGACAGTGTGTAGGTTATGCTCATTTTCCCTGGGTAAGGGCAGAGCAGTGTCACTGACCCAGCTGAATGTTTTTTCAGAAAAACACGAATTAAAATCACCCCCTGTTGTCAGCAGCCAAGTCGCTGTGCAATGTGGAGGATTTGTCCCTGTTCTCACCCCCGTACAGCCTGGGAATGTCACTGAGGCTGCATGGATGTGACAGCAACTGGGACAGCTCAGCCTGCGCTCTGTGGCCTGAGGGCAAGCACTCAGGTTCTGTGCGGTTCACTGGGGAGGGAGGGGGAGGTCTGAGAAGGGGAGAATTAAATGTCTCATTTTCTTTCCCAGTAATTAACACTGGAAAAGAGAAAAAAAGAAACAGAAACCAGTCAGAGATACAGCTTTGCATGACTAGATTAGAGTCACAGTTGGCCTATACCCTTGGGAACACTACTCTGCTATTAATAAAAAGATAAACAAGCTGTTTTATTTATTTATTTTCCCTTCTCTCTCGAAACCCTTTGATTTCTCTTTTCCTGCTTGAGGGGATCCTGCTCCCTTCTGTCAGCTCTGCATAAGGGAGTGTTTGCAGAGGCAGTGTTTACGAGAGGCTACCTGGGAAAGACGAAAATCAAGGGTGAAGGGAGTGTGGGGAAGAAGAAAGTGGGTGAAAATTATTTTAACCATTTCTAGGCATCACATCACCTCTCAGGACAGGCAGAAAATATGTCGTTTATTTATTCCTCTTGTGCTGACGCAGCTGCAGGTGTCATACCCACAGGAATCCACTAGCTCCCTGAGGCCACCCCACCTGTCTCCACCCCTGGGGGTAAATGTCTGTAGCCCCTTGCCGAGACAGAGACAGCCTGCTGGCTTCGCTGGGTCCGTGTGGGAATAGGGGCTGTCAGGCAGGGCGTGGGGGGGGGGGAGAGTTACTCACTCAGAAAAAGCTAATTGCTCCTGCCAGGCAAGGGGGTTCTTGTATCTAAACCATCGGCAGAGTGCAACCAATCTCATCACCTCAAGAAAACACCAAGAGGAAAAGCACATCAGGTTATTTGCCTCAGAAGGGATATTTGCCAATTTTGTGAGCAGAAATGAGTATGGATAAAACTGTGGTAATTCTTTATACAAGTTAGGCATTCAACTGAGTCTGAATTTTAAGCACTCATCTTAAAAAAAAATTAAATACCTGAAAAATACTTCATAAAGCTTCTGAATAAGTGGTGAAAGCTATTTCCCAGGATTGTTCTTTGATCCCTAGAACAGGAAAAAGTTCGATTAAATGGCATACACACAGACTTGAGCACTATTTGTGTGCATTTTTGGGGGATCATTTCATCAGTACCTCTAGACATGATCTGAGAAAAATTTGCTTGCTGAAGGGACAGGAATTATTTGAAGAAATTCAGAGCTTGGTGTGTTACTGTTTATTACTCCAGAGACACTCAGACTTTGAGCAACAAGCATCTGTCATCATCATGGGAGTACCTATGGTACGAGTTGTCCCTGTGCTCTGCATGTCCTCTTGGAGAGATTGCAGAAAAGGAGGAGGAGATGCCTCAGTGCTGCCATGGGATCACTCACACTGACCATGCAATCGCACTTGCCCAGCCCCAATACCAGCCTGATATGCTTTTTTGCTGGTAAAAGCAGAGTTGCACGGCAGTGAGAAATGGAGAATCAGGAAACTGAACTGCCAAGCCACCACAGGAATATCGCAGGGTCTCAACCCAGACACAAGGCCAGCCACTGCTTCCTGAGGGACCTTTGGAAAGGTACCATCTCCTGAGCCATCCCTCTAGTCTTTCCATCAATGTATTAAATTTTCTTTAAAAGTTTAGTAAATAAAAGCCCTTTTTTGCCTTTTTGTTTTCTCAGCAAGCATAGGGCAGGGACGTGAGAGCAGAAGCCAGCAGTGCAGTCAGGGTGTTAATGGCCACATTAGCTGGAAAGGGGCAGCCAAAGCAGGATGTGTAAAACCCCACCCAGGCTGCCCTTTAATTTGCTGTTACGTGGAGTGGAAGATTTGAAAGTGTATTTCTGGGTAATTAATTCAAACAGTGATTCTAATGGCTAATGCTGTCAGTTTTGACTGCAAGGGAGGTCTGGGGCTGGAGCAGGCAGTGAAGGGAAAGGAAAATGCTTGGAGGTCACAGGCAGATGTTAAAATATTTTGACAGCCCACATCTAAGAGGCTAACTTAATGAAAGCCTTTGGCCAGCACCTTCCAAGAGGTCTGAAACCGAATCTATTTATTTTTCTCCAGACTAGCATGCATGGCTTGGACTGTGGCTTGTCCATAAATCACCATTCGCCATTTGGTCAGCAACACCATCAATCCTTCTCAGAGCCCACCAGCCTGCTCTCCGTGCCACTGCAGAAATACCAGTAAGAGGGATTTGGTGTCTCTTAAATTTAACTCCTCAGTTTTCAGTGACACACAGGGTAAGCTCTCCTTTTATCTCTACTGATTATTAAAGCCAGTGAACAGACGCCCTGCACCTGTATATGGAAATATAACTGCTCCTTGGTGCTGGGAAATGAAATTAGGAAGCCTGGTGTTATTATCTTGCTTGGAAGGATTTAATCAAACCACTGCAGTGCTGAGGAGGATGTCCACAGCCTTGGAGCTTGGTTCCTCACTCACTGCATATCCCTGTAGCATTTACTAAACTCCTCCAGCCTACCCCAGATGGCTTGGAGTTGAGTAGCATTTACAAAAGATTTGCTGGAGACCATTCTGCTAAGGTTTTAAAAAGATTTTATCAGGAAGCTGGAAAGGCACAGCTCCTGGCTGTCGTGTTCACTGGCTTTCACTGCTTTTTGTCTTTGTGCTTCAGAGAACACTTGGACTAAAGACACAGGGAATGAAAACTTGTGAATGTAGAAAATAACTGGGAGAATATTTGATTCAAGTTTATATTTTGAAATAAGGTTTGAGTGAAGTCTGCTCCTTTTGACCACTTTTGTCTGTTTCCAGAAATTAATTCAGTTCCTGCTATGTATCAGCTCATCACTTCAGCATCTACCATTGGTATACTTCTTGTAACTGAATGTGTTCATAAATTGGTACATCCTTCATTTAATGTTCTTAACTTTTGTTCAGGACTGTAATGCATGGAAAAATCTTTTTCCTGCCCAGACTTGGGGTGGCTGCACTTCAGGATGGGTGAAAGGTTGCCCTGTGCCTGTACCACTTGCAGATGCAGTCACAGGCATTGATTAGACCAAAGCTGGCAGATTTCCACTCCAATTCACTGCATTCACTGCGTTCACTGCATTTCATTCTCTAAAAACCACAGGAGACAGACATTCACATGCAGACATGGACATCTACAGAATTACAGGTGCCGATATATGTGGTACAGGCCAACACAGAATTTAGAGCAGATCCTCACCATCCTGGGGCTCCTGGAGTTTGAGTACTGGGCTTTTGCGTGATGGCACAAGACACAACCTTCCTTTGCATGTGTTTTCAGGAACTGTGCATTACTGAAACACAAGTATGGCACTAGAGATGTGCAAATCCATCTACCAAGCAGATGCACAATTGCACCCTTGGTTTATAAGCAGACACTGTCAGTCCAGAGATTAATTAGGCAAGTGCTTGCCCCACTGGCTGATCAGCTGTATTTGTATTTGCACCTGGACTTACTGCAGGGATTAACCATTTAACCATTAAACCAAATTTAACCATTGCTTGCACAATATATCCATGATGGAGGCACCCCAGGCACCCAGGAAAATCAAAAAGAAACATTCCCAGATCAGCAGCAGTCATCAGCCCCTCTCTGCCAGCAGGAAAGTCCTCTCACTCCTTGCCCCAGCCAAGGGATGCAGAAGACAGAAGGCAGATGCAGCCTTCACATTCCCCTGTGACCACCTGCTGAAATTCCCTTGTCCCCTGGTGTGGTGAGAACTGCACGGAGGGCACTGTCAGGGTATTTGGCATATTCTGCCTCGTTAGGCAGCACAAGCTGCCCTTCCTTCAAGTTTAGCTGCTGCTGTGCCCTGCACAGAAGGTGGCTCCAGCAGCCCTTGCCAGCCACCTTGATATTTTGGACACTGGGCACTTCATAAGCAATAGGACCACAGTGCTTGGGAGAGAGTGAGAACAGCTCTGCTCTCTCCCAGACTAAGCCTTGCTCCCACTGGTAATAAAAAGCAGAGATTTCTCTTTAGCACTTTATTGTTAAGGAACATGGGACAGCTGGGAAGATTTTTTCCTCCATGTTCTTTCTTATCCACTCCTGCAAAGCCAGAGAAAACTTGCCTTGCTGAAGGAGGATGTGAAAGCACATGGCAGGTTTTGCAAGTGTCCATGAAGCTCATCAAGCACATCCAGTACTTCTGTATTAACTCACACCCAGACTTTCCATGGCAATGGTGTGAGCACAGATACTGTCAAGCAGAAGCACCCCAGGATCAGAGCCAGGCTAGCAAAGCTGGATTTTACTGATAGGGGGAGCAGGACATGAAGGGCAGCTTTGATTCTTTGCAGCCCCCAAATATTTATGGGGCTTTGCCTTGTGCTGCAAAAGTCTCTCAGATTGGTTAATTTGTGTGAGTTTTCTTTCATCTTGGGTAGCGTTTCACAGCATCAGCTCCTGAATGATGTGAGCTGTGTTACAGTTAGGGCTGGGGAGCATGTCCTCTCGTGGTAGGAAGGAGTCAAAGACCAGATTGAAGAAAGTAGATCAGAGAGGCAGACAGTCACTCTCAGAGCACAAAAATCACCCAAATAGCTGCTGGGGGAAGGGGGACTGTGGGTCTACATAGTCTGGTATTCCATACGCACAACACACTCAATAATTAGCATAAACAGAAGAGCACTTAATTTCGGAATAATTTTAATTTTTTTCTTCCTAATTTTTGATTTTGATACTTCTACAGCTGTTTTCAGCATTTTATCAGACTGTAATGGTCTCCTTATATTTTTTTTTTCCCTTGGAGAAACTGAAGCACAGAGCAATGACATGGCCTGTCTGGAGTGATCTGACAAAATGTTGTATTTTTCTGTGTTTTCCTGGTCCTGAAAACACAAAACTTGGGAGTTTTTAGCTGCTTTTGGGCAGGCAGGTGAGGGAGGGTCAATAACAGCAAAAAATGCTGTGTGGCTATTAACACTAGTGCCTTCAGAAATAACCCTTTATCCCAGTGCCTGACAGAGCAGCCCTCATCAGTCGTTAATGTGCTTGCTTAAAACCATTGCCCTAAACTTCCACCAGTGCTGAAGTTAATGTACTGCCCTTTGCCACCTCGCGTGAGACTGTGCTCTGGAAAGCTGTGCTGGGCTGATTCCGGTCAAGACTGCATAATCAGAGATGGGAAAATCTTGAGAAGTGGGTCTTAGAAGGTGTCTCCTGGGCTGAGAGCAACTTCTTTTTATGTTGGAAAAATACAGTGTTTTTCTACTAAGAAAAGAGAAAGTTGCCCGCAAAACTTCTACACCTTGAAAATTACTGCAGGCTTTTGGTGAAATTTCCACACTTTCACTGATGAGAGGATAAAATACCACATATCTGCTCGGAATGAAGGGGGGGTGGAGGGGAAGGGAGAAAAAGCCACCACCTTCACTGCTACAGCATAGAAATGCTTTAGAAATGGCCAGTTTTACTTCAGCTTAGGATTGATAAAATGCTGGTGTTGTCCCAGATCCTAAGAGCTGCTCCTAACCTATGATTAGAATGACTAATGTTGCTTTCTCATCCACACCCTTCATCCCGCTAAGGATGGATCTGCCAGCCAATGTTTGTCAGGGCAGTTCTGAGCCAGATCTAAGCAGGTGCAGCTGAGCTGAGACATACCCAGATCTGGCAGAAACTGGGACAGTGATGGTGCTTTTGGATGGGGTGAAGAGGTGCAGTTTGGTGCCTTCGGAGCAGAGGAAGGACAGTGCTCCAGCAGCACAATGAGTCCAACAACTGTGATAAAGTCCAGAGATCCCATTTAAAGCTAAAATTCAAATGGACCTTGTCTTCATAAGGGTCTGATCTTAACCCCATGCCACAATACCACCAAATCCCAAACATGTCACAGTCAGCTGTGGTAGCAGTGAGGTTGCTTGAGCAACAATCACTTTTTGGCATGGTGAGGAGAGCACAGGACTGAGCTTGGAGCGCCACACCTGCATAGGGGAGTGATGCTGTAGATGATGCAGTAGGACTGGTCATTGGGAGTGGAGGAATGGGCTGCAGGTCAGGAAGGAAGTTCCTGGAATAGCTTCCCAAGGGACTGGGAAATGGGAAAAGAGTGGAGCACAGGCTGGCATTATGCCATTCTGGCAAAGCTCTCGGGAATGCTGGGGAAGGGAGAAGCAAAGAATGATTTTGGCCAGGCTTCAGCATATGCTAGAAGTGGTGTACATGGGTGAGGGCTGGATAACCAAGGCTTTGGCAGGGAGGGATGAAAAGGCGCGTTTCTGTTGTGTTGCAAAACCTAACATTTCATGAGGGAAAAATATGGATGAGTCAAATTAAACCAGAGCATTTGCAGGAGGAAGGATTCAAATCCCTGAAAAAAACCATAATTCAAGGGGTAACTTGAAATTCCACATTTGCACTAAAACAAATAATTCAGAATGTTTAGCCCTGTTTTCTTTAAAACTCTCTTTGAATTTGATGCATTTCTAAATGAAAAATGCTATTTTGAAACAATAACATTTCCCTAAAAAATAACTTCAAAATGAAACACTGCAACATTTCCAAATATTTGTTTCCCTTTAAAGGAGTTGAAATACAGTGTGTCACACTTGCCTACAGCTTTGCCCTGACCTTTTTATCCAACCTACATAATTTTCTCAGTGTAACCTGATCAGCTTTAGCTCCCTTGAGGTTTTGCTTTTTGGGATGAATTTACAATTTACTGACAGAATATCGGTTTAGTTTTGCTTTAGTCTGAAGTATATTAGCAGAGCTGTTTTGGAGAAGGAAATACTCAGTTTTGTTCCTGTTGTTAAAACTGCTGATGGTCACCATTAACAAAACATTACTTTCATAAGACATGGGCTCATCTGAAAGTGGATAGAAGAGAGACCTGAAAACAGAGCTGAGGAATAATAAAAGAAAAAAAAAATAACTGCACAAAAAGACTACTAACATTTATAGGATCTTATTTTAAATTAGCATTCAGATGGAAAGCTGATTCCTCATTTTTGTCTACGCTGGTATTTTTCTCAGGCTATCTCAAATTTCAGGAGTTAAGAGAAGAAAAAGTCTTGCATTGCCCCATATATGCCAAAGAAATGCAATACAATCTGATTTCCCTTCTTTCTCTCATGCCTGAACGTGCTCATTTTTGCTTACAAAAGGAAAGACACAAAAGAATTGTAAGAAAAGGGTTCAGGTGGTGCTGCCTGACACTGTTTCACAGCTAAAAAATGAAAACAAGACCAGCTTCTTCTGCTGACACTCAGGTCTCAAAAAAGGGTTATTATTCTTTTTAAAGGAAATTCTCTTAAAGGGAAATTGCTCTGAGTTTAATCAAAAGCATAATTTATTATAACTTAGCAGAGCAGTTGCCACCTGCTGCTGAGTGTGCTGCTGGCAGAAGGAGGCTGCAGGAGCACCGTACCTTCTGCCCAGCTCCTGAGCAGCACAAGCTCCCAGATTCCCTCTCTGGGTCTCCTACTGTGCTGCACTCTTTGCAAATGGATTCTGAGGTGGTACCTACTTGCTGGGTCATGGCTTACCTTTCCCCTCCTTGGATGGTGCACAACTTGATTTTTCAAGATTTCTCCTGATTTCTCAAGAAATTTCAAGGTCACCTGTGTGCCTTTTGCTGAATGGTGCATCTCAGGCAGGACAGTGGAAGGAGTACATGGGCACCTGAAGGCAGCAGTCACCCAGCAGCTGGTATCCCCCTCCTGCCAGGTGATACAAACTCATCCCACTTCCAGCTCTCCACTCAAATTCTAGACCCAGCTTGACAGAGACAGAGCAAGACAGCACACAGTGTGCTACAAAACCTGTACCAGGACCTCTCTTCCTCTCGGAGGTCTCAGTAATGAGGAAAACAAATGGTGTTTAGAGGCTTGCAATTGTTGCATACATATAAACAATTTTACTTCCTCCTGTGTCCAAGTTTCGGGATATTTGGCACAGTGTCTAAGCACAAATAGATTTCCCCCCTTTCTCCCAGCTATAGCTCCCTCCCAGCAGATGATTTTCAAAGGACCAAATATCTCACAGGGCACTTTGCAGAAGGTTCCTGTCCTCTTTCTCCATTGCTGTTGTCTCCTTTGCCACCCAGAATTTCATAGCTTTCTGCATTGTTCAAGTCAGGATGAAGTCAAGAGAAACTGTGGCCCCAAAAATCATCTAGTCTGAAAACTGTGCCTTTTTCATATGTTGGAAAAATAACAGCACAAGTGGAAATGGAAGTGGAAGGAGAAACAGTTGGAAATTATTGTTATTTTTAAGTTCTGCCTCAACAAACAGCCACTTGCAGCACTGTCTGTCACATCAGAAAACCCTACATTAGCTCCCTGTAACCAAACACCAGCCTTGCTAAAAGGTTCAGATAACGGGACCTGCCATTGCAGGCTCTCATATGGTTTCTGTCATGGATAAGTCTCCTGCTGCTCAAATCTCAAGCAGAAGTTAAAAGAAAGGAAAACTTGCTGCAGAATGTTCCAGCCACATCTGGCAGGTCCCACACCCAGGCCAAAGGAACAGCTGCCCTTTCACCAAGCCAACTGCAGAGCACAGGACACCCTGGTGTGTTGCTGCTGGCACATTCCCCTGAAGCCAAATACCAAATTATAGCATTATCCCAGCTGTCATGGGGAGGAGGCTGGTCTACACTGCTGCTTCACATTGGTTTCCCAGCTTGCAGCTTTCAATAGGCCTCAGGAAAATCAGGGTCTGACTTGCTTTATAAGCCTTGCACTCTCTCAGCTGAAAGGTAGCCCACCCCCCATATTTGTGCCTCAACCAAAGGCACAAAATCCTAATGACTCCAGAAATCTTGAAGTCTAGACTTTGCTCATCACTGCTGATGTGGTTTATAAACCTGGATGAGTTACATAGCTTATCTGAGAAACAAGAAGCATTTGAATGGTTACTTCTAGCCACTTCCATAAGATCCCAGATGAAAACCTGTCAATGAAAACCTCTTGATGAATGGGGCTTTATGCAGCTTGTGGTTATCTGAATAATCCTTAATACCAGCTCCCTCTTCCTGCCTGATTTCTGCTGTGGTTAAGAAGCCTAAAGTAGTAAGATTAAGAAGCCTAAAGTAGCAATAAATGTGTCCTAAAGCAGTCAGCTAGGGATCCAAACTTAATGGGAACAACTGCAAAGGACTGAGAGCTGGAAAATTAGCTTTGCAATATTGGCTGCTCTGTCTCAAGGCACAAAGGGATTGCTCCCAGACAGTAAGCAGCAAGAGGGAGCAAAACCATCATATCCTACTGCTGCAGCTTGTAGGGCAAAACCCCATCCCAGATTCAGCCAGGGAGATTAGCACTACCCTGAAGTTGCTGCAACATATGCTGTGGAACAGGACTTTCCCCATCCCAGCAGATCTATGAAAGACAACAAAGTACCCCAAAGCCAGCTGTCTCTGCAGTAAGATCAGAGGAAAGGATCTGACTCTGAAATAAGAGCCCAAATAGAACCACCCTTCTTTTCCACAAGGAATAATGAAAAGACACACCCTCAATGCAGGCCAGCACTCTGCTTTCTTGCCTTTCCCTTTTATCACCTGCAGCACGTCCTGAAAGCTCACTGAATACAGCTGGGGGCATCTCACCAGCCCCTAGCCCTTCCTCCTCTGCTCTTCTCCCACAAAGCCCAAAGAAAAACAGGATGAAGCAAAAGACACCCAAGCAAAATTCCTTGAACTTTTTGGTGTAAACCTGCAGAAACAGTATCTTGCCACACTGAAGTGGGAACTTCTGAAAATGCAGATCAGAGGAAAATCCTGTCCTGAAGTTCAGGAGGGCAAGAGTTATACCAGCAATTCAAAAAAAACATTTCTTTGGCCAGATGGTGCCTTGAAAATAAACTGTCAAAGTCATTACTCAGACTTTATTGTCAGGGTTATGTTTTCTTTATTCCTTTTAATATTCCATATGCTGGTCATATAATACATTTCTTTGTATTCCTCTTCCCTTTTATTCTCTTTGTTTGTTCCATTCATGACTTATCGCCTTCTGGTGGCAATTTAATTATCAGATCTATATTATTGGTATCTTTTTTTTTTAATATAATAAAAGATTTCAGTACAAAACACTGCAAGTAATTCAATTTCCATCAGTGAGGAAGGAAGTTGGGTCCATTCAATGAAAGGGAGGAGAGTAGCTGGCTATAACATTTTTAATAAAAATATAATAGCCCTTTGATCTTCTTAGCATCTTCTATTTGGAGAACATTGTTGCTCCATAGTCATTAATATTGCTTAACTTTTCCTCTGCAATTTTTATCTGTAGCTTTCCCATCACTTTCTGAAGGTGAATCAGCATCAGCCTCCCTTTTTTTGCACCCAGAGAAACAATATGAAAGCCAATATAATCCAGCTGTACAGGGTTACTGCAGGGATGAAACCCCGGGCATCCTGGAGTCCCAGCCCTTTCATTGGACCATGCTGTCCCTGAATATGAGTGATAAACAGCCCCATCTCCTTCTCAGGTCTCCTACTGTTGCCCACAAATTCAAGGGTCCATCACTCTTCAGTCTTAGTCTTCTTTAGTGCGTTCTGCCTTGTCCAATCTGAATTAAACTGTGTATTCCTCTGGGCAGGACCTGCACTCTCACTGGGCAGGAGCTTTAGAGGGGTTTGCTACAACAGGACACAGAAGTGACTCAACCCCAGCAGCCCTCAAAAGACTTTCTGAAATGTCTCAGTTTGCTCCTTAATCATCTGGGACAGATTTCTGGTTTTACATTTTGTGTGAAAATTCAGTTTCTCTGGAAGCAAAGAATCTCAGATCTGATTGACCAAATCCCCAGTGACCTGTAGGAGATGAGTAGGGGTCAATAGTTCTTGTCTAGTTCAAGGCTACCAAGTTGCATATTTGTCATAAAAACAGTGAAATGGTTCTTCAGTTCACATGGAGCTGAGCTGCAGAACATGGATACTCAGGACACACCGTTTAGTTGAAGAAACTGTATGCAAGTCGAGATCTGCCTTTGGCAGGCAGGTCTCTGTGTCTGTGTAATGCCTCCCTGACTTTTCCATGGGTAAGAGGATCCCCCAGATAGGGCCTATGGAGCTATATCCTGAGCATGATCAATATATTTTGTTATGATTTCTTTTAAATTTCTTTTCTTCCTAGTAAAGTTCAAAATTACTTTCTAAGATTTAGTGTCTTCAAAAAATGTATATGATATTTCAAACTGGCTGTTTTGCCACCTCTAGCTTCTTCCCAAAAAAAGGTAGGTCCTTGATTTTCCTATTCATAAAGACAGCTCTGCTCCAAAGGCCCCAAACACAGCAGTTAGAATGACAGAAGATGTTATTTTCTGATCAGCAAAGTGTTTAGAGGAAATGTTTTCCTTATTTTTCTGCTTCTTTAAATATCAGTCACTTTTCTTTTTCCATAGATCAAAGCTTTGTAGCGATATTTTTTTGTTTCTGCATTGTTCCTTAGGTCAGAAATTATTTAGAATACAATGGAGAAAAATAAATTGCCTTTTCTTTGCCTTTTGCTTTTTAAATGAAACCACTAAGAATATTTTAAGTTCCAAAATTATCATCCAAACTCAAAACACCCATAAAAATGATGTGGGAAGAAAGAAAGGGGGAAAAAACAGTAGAAATATATTCATGGCGCTAGCATGTGTGTAGCAGATTTGTTTATTTATTTATTTATTTATTTGCGTATTTTAATACTTGGGAATTATTGTATCTGCAAGCCAAAACAACAGCAATCCTCAATGCCAACTCCAGCTGTTCATCTCTTGTAAAATTATGAGCTGATTTCAAGAGCTTGATTAGTTTCTGTGATAGAACTTCAGTGTAGCTATGCAGATATTGTTGATTGCTGCAGTGTTGTAAATATTCCATGTGGCAAAAGGTTATTGGCCTGATTAGAAAGAATCCTCCTGGAGCGCACCCCAACTGCATCATCATGGTTTGCTCACAAAGATGTAGGAACAGCCACTTTGGGCACTTACCAAAATGGCCTTCGCAAGCCTTTTCCAGCCCCAGTGTTCCTGGAGGTGTAGGCTCTTTGACTGTCTAGAGCCCAGCCCTAGGCCTAACCCTAAGACTAAGCCTAAACCTAAACCTAAGTCTAACCCTAACCCCAACCACTACGCCTAAGCACTATCATAACCACTCCCCTAACCACTACTCTATCCCTACCTCTCCCCAGGTGTCATCGAGCTGAAATGTCCATCCTGAGTTAAAATCCACTCCAAGTCCTTTAGGGGAGCGCTAGCAAACAGGTTTACAAAGGCAGGATGAAATAGTTTTAAACAAACCAGTGCATTAGTGGGAGAATTCAGTAACTTCCCAACAAGTTCATCACAGAGCTCCAACAGGCATCAGTCACTGCAGGCAACTGCTGTTCTCATGTCCTGCAAGGAATTTGGCTGAGCTTGAGGTAGGTACAGCAGACTGGCAGCTGTCCAAAACATCTGGCCTCACTCATTTTAGGCCGTGATGTAGAAGTTACACCCTGAGCATGTTTTGCTGTTAGAAAACTCCTAGCAGGTATTGTGAAAGGAACAATTTTATATCACCTAATCTGAATTCAAATTTCATAATTATAATTTTATGGCTGCTTCTCCCTGAAGGAAAGACTCAATTATTTATAGAGGTCTAGAAAAGGCCAAGGACAGAACATGCAGCATCATCATCAGTCCCGGATAGGTTGTCCAAAGCAACTAAAGTTAAGATAGATATTGCCAGGTTCTGCTGGCTGGAGGCATTAGCTGAAGTACTCCACTCTCCATACATGCTTGCAATAAAAAAAAGAAGTGCAGATGACATGAATTATGCCACTAACCAATAAGGCATGTGTCATTTCTGAGTTTGTGGTTTTAAGTATTTTCGTGCCACAGAGATTTCAAACCACTAAGCAGCTCAAGATTTGTAAAACAAAAGCCTTAAAATGTCTGCCAAGGACTCACAATAAAGGACATTAAAACTTAAACAGAAAATTGGAAAAGCAGTGGGATTATTAATTGCTACCTTTTAAGCAAAGCTGTCTGTAGTGTTAGGACCTTTTGTGGCTTGACATTTGTAGACTTGGTAAATTAGAGCCATAAAAGAAATTTGCCTCTCTAGACACAGTAAAATCAGGTGTAATACCAAGGGTTAGTAGTTAGTTCATGGTCCTACAGCATATTGCAGATAAAAAACCCAGAGGCCTGTGCTTCAGTCCCCATTTTGGCTAATCAGGAGACATCCCCATGTGAGGCACAAGCTCCCCCAGCTGTCCCAGGGAGCAGGTGATGCTGTGAGTTACCAGGTCAAAGAACTCATGCAGCAAGTCAGAAAATCATGGCTTTATCCTCTCTTTTCCTTTCAGATGATTTACATCCGTAGGAGTGCAATGAGCAATCAGCCCCTCTCTCTCTTGCCTGTCAAACTGTAAAGAGCCTAATCCAAATCACTGTTAATATTTCATTCAAGCTTAGTAGTCTTTGGAGCCAGCCCCAGGCTCAGACTTAGCATGTCTTTTTGGAAGCTCAGTATCTGATTTTTATTAAGATGTGAGAGGCTTCCTGTGAAGCTGGAATCCTTAGGATTCCTGTCAAAATGAGCAGTGAAAGGAGCAAAAACTGGATTGTTTGGGGCATCTTGCCCTATGCTCAGGAAACGCAGCGCTACTCTAGGAACAGAGGGAAGATATGCAATGTATAGATGTACTACAGTGCCTGAAGATGTTTTAGCACGATATCATGTAGCCTGCAACTCCCTGTGCAAGCAGCACAAGGGAACTTCCTGTTTTCTGGAATCCTGGTTAGGGTTGTGCATATCCTTCAGACATTTTGCACTTGTTCTGAACTGTGGTGGTGGAACATCCTCCGCTCATCATTTAGACTGCCCAAGGCATAAGGGAATCAATAGCATTGGGTAGTGGAAGCGGTTTTTACATCCCTTTCTTAAATTGTGTGTAACTTGGCTTGACCTAGGAAGTTACCTGAAGGAGTAGGAAGGAGATAAGAAGACTCTCAGCCACCTCCCTTCTTAGACTCCACCTCCTCCCACCATGAGAAGGGACTGAAAAGCGAAATGTTGTGTCAGGCACCAGAATGTCTCACACTGTTTGAGGGTACATGGTGTTTCCAGTACCTAATGACTGAAGCTCTCCCAGTTCTCACTGATGCTTGTAGTTGTTCTTCATTGCCACTCAGTCTGTCACCTCTGTGATTTCTCACTGCTGCTGGTAGGTTGGAAAACCCAATAGGTCTAGGCCAAATGAAAGCACACCTCATTAAAATGTTGTACTTTTGAGGATTAATAATAACAGCAGATTACAGAGCTCATATGCATTTCTAAGATTTTATTTTTAATAGCTTTTGTTGATATGGCTTGAGATAACTGACTAAAGAAATATAGCATCCTAGAAAATTCAGTCTGGACTGCTGCTTTGACCACTGCACTGGTAGGGTCTATCTACAGCTATTTGGTCTTTTACCATCAGTCTTGAGTTTGCTCTAAGGTGGTACAAAATGTCTTGGAGTCTGTAATGACTTCTGGCACGTGAACTCAACATAACATAATTACTGTATCAGGGTGATCAGAAACAATGACCCTTGTCCTTATATGGATCCACAGAAAAATCCATTAGTATCCTAAGAATAGGATAAAGAGGCACATGAAGAGCTTGTTTAAGCTTAGTGAAGTCACATAAGTGGGATGCTAAGATGCAACCCTTGTGCCATGATCATTCTAACACCAGGAGGACCATGAATTCTGAGGATGCTCAGGCAAAGGGCAGCCCGCTCCCACAGGCACTCTTTGAGCTACACAGGTGGATGGCAAAGTGAGGAGCAGAGACCAGAGCTATCTTTCCTCTGAAAGAAGGATTAACAAAGAGTGTGTCAGTAGGAGCCTGGGAGAGAGAGATCCCCATAATGGCACAGCAAGTGAATAGCGTGTGTTTAAAGAGCCCATAATCCTATATTTACACAACAGTCCTTAATGGCTCATTCAGAGACATTGCAAAGAACCAAGTAAATAGTGTGGTTAGAAAGTCTGTTACTTTATATTTACTCACTAGACCGTCTGCTCTGGGAGCTGTGAATGTCATGGAGAGCTAAAACGAACATTCTTTTGATTTTCTTTTTTTTTTTCCTTTTCTCTGTTTTTTGTTTGGGGGGGGAAGGGGGGGTTCTTCATTTGGTTTGGTTTTTTTGCTATGAAAAGCTAACTAATAATGACACCGAAAACCACTTTCAATAGGAATTATACCTTCAGTTTGCACCAGTGGAGAACAACCATTAGCATACTTTGACGAGGAAAGGGATGCATTTATCATCACCTGGAATCTTTTCATAGAGGCTGGATGTGCTCTAAAAGATCCACTCTAACTCAACAAGATGTTCTTGAACTCAATAGAACTCACCTAGGCGGTGGGAAAAAATCATTCCCGTCACTGCAAGAACTTCTGGGAAGGCACAAAATGGTCTGTTTTACACATACTTTATATAAATAGTCTCTTCTGGCTTTAAAATATGCTACATGTGAGACTGGACACTAAATTTATTCTCTCAAATGTTTATTCATGTAAACAATCAAATCTTCATTAAAGTCAAAATTATACACACAAATCAGAGTGAAGCAGACAGCTGATTAGTATGTGAAATGAAGGTGACATTAAATATTTGGAGATTTGCACAGCAAATAATTATAAATCCATAGTTAGTGATGAGTTATGAAACAGACTGTTAAGATCTAACAAAGTCCACTTAAATAAGAAAAATTCACAGAAGCAGCCCAGTATCTTAGATCCCTGAAACATTATTCAAGATCCTATCTGAACCTTAATTAACTGATCCTCAAAATTCCCATGAGGCAGCAGCAAGTACTGGAATGGAGCAAATAATTAATAAGTAATAACTTATGCAATGAATTTTTCTTCCTGTTTGTGATTGTCTACAGAGATCATTAAATCTATTTATAATACACAATGACTAACAGTTTTGTCAATAATTCTTTGCTAGCAAATAGTTTAAAATTTGCAACTAGAAGGAAAAAGAGAGGAATCCTGCCTGTTTACTGCTGTTTCCTGACTAATTACAAAGACCATGAGATAGCAAGAGATGACTGTGAATTCAAAATCAACTATTTAAAAACCAAAGGTCTAATTTTAAATTTCTCTTCAATAAAAAAATTAAGACCTGCTATGTAATGAAGAAGGTGCTTTATCCTAATATGAGAGGAAATGACAAAATGTAGTTCAGGCAGTACCAGTGTGTGGTCACAGGCGCCTCAGGTTGGTTGTTATGTAGAGTGGCTTCAGCCATGTGGAGAAGGGGATAAGGCTGGAGCCATCCTGAATCTTCACATGTTGGGGTACCTAAAACTTAAAGCCACTACTGCTGCATCTATCCCACCTTGTTCAATGAGATCTGATGAAACTTCACTCTGATGTAATCTGCTGTTTCCTTCCTCCAAGCACTCATGCTACCCAAGTCTGAAAAATAAATTGTGCCAGGAGAGTAAAGGGAAATAGATCAAGAAGGTGTCAAATTGACATTCCCTATCAAAATGGAATGAGTTTTTGAGAGCCAAAAATATAATGTGAAAAATTCAGTTTAAGTAACAAAATTATTGATGACAGGGGAGTTGGAGGCACAGGCCAGCAATGAGGAGCCAGGAATAGCAACCGGATTTTACTGTCAAAGGATCCAAAGTTTGTAAGACTTCATCCACTGCAAGGATGGCAAGGCTATGACCTCTTCGTACAACAAAACCCCAGCAGTATCACTGCTGTTTTCCCAGGGTACTTTTCACAGATGGTAGACCCTTTTCTACTGAGAAAGTGCATTTCTGCATTGACTTTTGTGGCACATTAACACAGCAGAATGGCTGTAAGCCCATACAGAGTCTGTGATATTAGATATTGAAGTTTGGATAGCATCCCTTTCCTCCTCTTTGCTTTAGCATTCAGCCCCGCTTTTCTTGCTCCACATCTGCAGCCCAAACTGTAAGGAATATTTTTAGTCTGGATGAGTAGTCTTGTCTCAGAGACTACCAAGAGCCCTGTGAGCAGGCTGTGCGTATTTGTGTAAGGATAGCAACTCCTTTCCCTATTTATGCCTTGCCATTCTTAAAGTGTTTTCTTATGGCAGTCAAGGGAATGAGACTGTTCTGAAGCTTTTTTTTCAGTATATACTTTTTTTTCCTACTGCTTTGTCTTTTGCCCCTGAGCTGTCATCAAAGGTCTCATCTGTAAATGCACCCAAAATGTCTCCATCAGTCCTGATCAGGCTCAGGGGCAAGTGGACACCCAAGTGAGAGGATATGCATGAGTAAAACCTGGAGTGAATCCTCCAAGCCCATGTGTCCTGGTGCCTTCATCTTATTTCTGTGGGGTTTTTTAGTAATTTCAAGATACTGAATCAATCACATTTGGGGGGTTTTACCCAGTTTCTTTAGCTAATTAAATGTTTCAAGATGCCTCAATGAAAGTTATATAGACACAAGGAATTTTTACGAACTGGTAGCATTAATTTAAACTTTATTCCAGCAGAGCATGCCTTGATGTTTCAGGCTAATAGCCCATCACTAATACAGACTATAGAATAGTTAATATCAGTCCATTCACATCCAAGACATATTTTGATTTGCTGAATAGCTTTAATTCTCCCAAAGCTGATCAAATAATAATAACAACAGTAACAATAACAATAAAAGCAATTCCAGTGTGATTGGCTAATCTGATGGTTTTGCTTCCATTTTACTTTTAATTTCTGGCAGCAGCAATATTGGAAATTAAAAGGCTCTCTTGACACTTGAGTGACTCGAATCTCAGACCAGATGAAATGAGGTGACTGAAGCAGCTCTGGGCCTTTTATTCTCTCCCATCATTATCACAGCTAATAAGAAGAAACGGTGAGGCTGCCCAACAGTGTAGGCTGAGGACTTCCTCCCCCCACCTTTTCATTCCTTTTTGTGCCATCCAAGATAAAGTACTAATTATCAGGACAGCTCAAGCCCATTTGTAGGAGGAAGGGAATTCAATGCTGCTTCAGTAAAAAGATTTAGCTCCTGTGTGCAGTTGGACAGGAATTGTGGTACTTTGGTGATTTAAGAAATCCAAATTAGACATCCCAATGGGCTTGCTCCTAGGACCTCTGTTCTAGTTCTTGTTTCAAGACAGAAACAACAGAAAAAAAAACCAGTTTCACACAGACCATCATGTAGGGACAACTCTTCCACATAAAAACAAATGATTTGTGTGGAAGAGCAGTTGGATTGAAAGCCTGGGGATGAATAAGACCTGGTTCTGTCTGGAAAGGACACACTTTTGTTCCTGCTCAGTGTGATGGCCTATCACTGCTGTTACAGGAAGCACAGAATGGTGCAGGCTGACTCAGCCTGCATCACTCTTTATGGGTGTTTGTCACACCTCTTTTAGAAGATGGGGACTCTGCAGACTGCCTGGCATTTTCTTCCTTATCTAAAGTCACCTACACTGTGATGGGGAGGAATGCCAGAAAGACAACTGTGACTTTGCAATGGGCTCAGCATCAAGCAAAGATTACCCCCAGATCACTGATGCACTCTCTCTCTGGAGCTGATGATGGAGGCCACAGTGAGAATATAGGATGGGGGGTTGTCAGAGGGGCTCCAAAACCCACCACGGTGAAAGTATGATCCAACACCCCTCTGCTTCATGGGCAAAGGTCCTGCTGAGTTCTGCTTATCCAGGCAGCAGGAATTGAATGAACAGAAGGAGTGTTCAGGCCACAGGTCTGTCAAATCCAGGAACTAATTATTTTGAAATAAAACACAATGTTTTCATTGCTGGTGTTAAAGTGCTTTATCAGCAGGAATCTGTGTCTGCCATGGGAGAGGAGCTGGGAGAGGAGCAGAGCACTGTACTTACAGGCTGCCCTGTCATCTGTTTTGTTAATGGCTTCATCACTTGCCTGCCTGGAGAAGATGATTCTCACCATGCATCAGGATGATGGCTGAACTTGCCCTACTGGCTGGGTAGAGGCTGGGTGCCAGAGGAGAGCTGTTCCTCCTTCCCACCCCTGCACCAGTGCCCCAGAAGTGAAAAAATTCAGCTCTGCCACTTCTATTCATGAGCAGAAAAAGCCATGTGTTACTTTGCTGATTGCTCAAAACAACCACCATGGGTGAGGGCCGGAACGGGACAAGTCGGGAGGGATACTTTTGCATACCATCCTCTCCCGAGGTTGCTTGGGACTCCCCAGGAAAGCAGGGAGTTTTTCTTGTCTTCTAGGCATTTAACACTTCTTTTTCCATTAGATGTCCCTTAGGATGCTTCTCCCTCACTATTCCTGCAAGTATTTTGGAGTGGTGGTTCATGCTGGCAGACGTTTGTTGTCTTTTATTCCAAGCAAAACTAAAGCAGGAGATGAGGAGAGTGTTTCCCTTGCCGGGGCTGTCTGGGAGCTGTCTCGTGTCTGAGGGGTTGGAAATCCTGGGGAAAGCTTGCTGGCTGTGGCAATGGTTCCCATGTCTGCCAGAGGACTAGGTGGTAAATAGATTTCAGGCTAATGGAGGTGGGTGTTAAATATTTGCTGTACTTGAGCAGAAGGGCCTTTGTCACTAATTAGCTGGAGATGCTAAAAGAGATCGGATGTATTGTATGGCCCATGGCAGCGAGTAGATGGGTGAGCAGACAATACTAGCTATACTATTAACTACAGTTCAGTAACTATGGGGATTCCTTGGCCCTTTCCCTGCTGCTAAAAGTACGGCTCAGAAAGGTATAAAATACTGCAGAGGATTTCTTTCTAGCTCTAATGCCTGGCACCTGAAGCAGCACAGGGCGCCCGTCTGCATCAAACCCATTTGCAAGTGCCTTGTGGCTGTGACTCAGCAAGCCCCTTGCCCAGGGAACAGGGAAGGTTCAGGGGATGCAGACAGACTGTCAGCCTTCACTGTTCCACAGATTTCTCTTCAGGGTCCACAAGGAAACATTGTGCAGTGACACCCTTATTTGCCCTGGACATATCAGATAAATTACTGCAATGAGAAATTTCCCCAGGCAAGTCATTTTCCCGTTCAGTGCACTTTGTAAATATGAACTGCCTCTTCCAAAATCTTCCTGTAAATTAACAGAAACTTTGCTTTTCCAGAAAGGAAAGTGGGGCATAGGAAAAGGTAAATGGCATGCCCAGAGCGCAGGAAAATGTGTATAAAGGAAACAAGAACAGTTTTATCAATACTTTTATGAGAATTTGAAAATTATAATTACAGTAGATGATGGGGCATATTTTTCCAATGCAGGATGTGAAAGAGCAATTTTAAGACATTCTCTACCTCAAGTGTTTTCTGACAGAGGAGGGAAGCCCTGAACAGCACATCTAACGCACTGCACAACAAACCTGTTTTTCTTAGTTGCGTCTTGCAGATCCATTAGAAATAGTCCATGAACTCCCATAGATCCCTTCTGCAGAGATTAAGAAACACTGTAAGATAGAATATTTACATCATAGTGGAAAAGAAGATGTTAGAAAAATTGGTTTTAGTCCACTGCAGAACCAGAAAACATCTGATTTCCTAGATGTCCACCAAGCAGAATGCCCAGCCAATTTTTTTTTAGCTTAAATTTTATATTACAATATTATGAGGAAACATTGTGCCAAAAAGAGAAAGACATATTTTTATTAGTGTTAAGCAGCAACTACTCCTGGGATTTTACTTATGGGATGCAAAAAATAATGGCAGAATATTTCCAGCAGCACATCTGTGGAAACAGGATCTATTGGCATAAGTTATTATTCTAGCTTTTCTCTATGCATTTCTATACGGGAATACTGAAGGAATGCAGATATGAAATTTACAGAAAAAACAATAGGAACATAAACTCCCACATGTGTTGCAAGGACCAAAAATTTCAAAACTTAAAAATTTCCCAAACAAAAGTTTTTCTTTCACCACCATTCAAATTTTGCCTGGAAGAATATGCTGAAATTTCATGGAAATCAAGAAATTTTGGTTTTGACTGAATAGTGTTTTTCAATGGGAAGCAATATTGGTAAGAGGTTCTAAGCAGCTCCAAACCCAAATCAACATTTGCAGTCCATAGTGACAGGCAGCCTACAAGGGCTTAAATAAAGACATGAATTTTCTAGAAGTTTAACTATAAAAAAATTGGAGAAGGCATCACAAAGCCTGCTGTGACCTTTTTTGCCTATGAGAAGCACAGATGGGATAAAAGAAAGCACCAGGTCAGGGATTCAGGAGGGTCAGCTCAGCAGTGCCAGCATCCTGCCAGGGTTTGATATTCAACCAGACTCAAACTGTGGAAAACAGACGGTGTGAAGGTCAAGGCAGTCAGGATCAGCAGGACCAGGATCAGCACGAGTAAACCACCTCCTTGCAGGCAACCTTACCTCAGGACAAGCCTGCCCAGCTCCTGGGCTAATTCCCAGTGTCCCAGCAACAGCAGGTATCAGGGCTGTGAGTGTGCACAGGGGATCACCTAGGAAAGAATCGGGTGTGATGAAAGGCAGTCCAGTACTCACAAGTCAGGAGAGGTAGAATCCTGGGGTGTAGTCCCCAGTGGATGGCAAAACTGTAATGAGGGAGTAGACTGAGTTGCTAAAGATACCTGGATTGTGTATTGCAAAACCAATGAAGGATTGGGAGATATACATCTCCCAAGTTTTTATGTTCTCATAGAATCATTTAGATTGGAAAAGACCATTTAAGGTCATTGAGCCATTGAGTCCAACCACTAAGCCAGCTCTGCCCAGTCCAACACTAGCCCATTTCTTCAGTGCCACATTCTCACAGCTTATAAATCCCTCCAGAGACGGGGACTTCACCTCTTCCCTGGGTGTGTTTTTCCAATGTTTGACAACCTTTTTTCCTAATATACAATGTAAACCTCCCATTCCAACACTATTTATTTTTCCTTTCCAAGGACTTTGATCTTGCCTCTTATTCCTATGATAAACACAGGAAATTCTATATCAGGCTTGTGTCTGGTATTTTCCCCAGATTTAGGAGACATTGCTGGGCTCTTCACCCCTGGGAGCCCTCCATTTGCAGGAGAGCTGGGAGAACTCATTTTCCAAGGCAGTGCTGAAATGAGGATCCTCTGGATAAGCCACAAAGTAGCTTACTCCAGATGAGCCACGGGGAGCTGAGTGGAAGTGTCTCCCAGCTGGAAGTCTCTCTTAGCAGCTATTACAACAGCAGGGTTATCTTTGCTGCTGAAAGGAGATGTTACTGTGAGCTATGACAAACCCATTGAGTTTTGCAACGACACAGACAAACTAAGAGCAATAAATTTGGAAAGGATGCTTGGGAAATGCTAAGCCAATTCCTTCCTCTGCCTTTGGCTTTGCATCACTCATTAAGCCTTGCTCTAAGGCATGAAGGAGGAGTTGGGATTGAGGACACATGCACATCTAAGCACACTTTTTATCTTTGTAGGGTTGCTCACAAGGGAATGGCCATGGGAAGGTGCTTTATTTTAGTGAAGAATACAGAATACTGAGTTGATTGGAACTGAAAGATGGCACAAGAGGCTCCGACTAACATTCTCCTGAATTCATCAGAGAACATGTCCTGGGTTAGCCATATGGCCTGTTTGTATCCCCAATCGTCCCCTGGCTTATGCTGGACATTAAGTTCTGCAGCTTTAAGTTGGTCTAAGGAAGACAGTGAAAGTGAAGGTGGAGGAAGAGGCGGAGCGGCAGCAGGAAGCAGGAAGAGAAGAGCAGAGGAGGGAGCGCGTGGCTCCAGCGCGGCCGGAACTCGCAGCTCCCCGGGATCATCGCCCCCCGTCCCGCAGATTACTACGAACCAAGGTCAAGAGAGCGGAGAGGCTGCATTCCAGCAGACAGCGTTATCTCTTTTTTTTCTTTTTTTCCCTCTTCTTGGGACTGGCTGGCATCGTGTGAGCCCAGGACACCAGGGAACGCCCGGGGGGCCCCTCCCCCACCCTCGCCGACTGCTACAGCCGGGCCCGGCAATCGTCCCCCCACTGGAGAACTGAACCGGACTCAGACGGACTCTGAATCTACCGTCTCTTCAGAGGAAGGAGAGGTTTCATTGTTTTCATATTATCCAATTTTTTCCCTATACTTGTAAATATTCTATGTGTTAAATAAATAGTTTTTTCCACTTTTCTCTAAGGAAATTCTTCCCGGACCGGTAGGGGGAGGGGCGATTGGAATCGGCTCTTCCTAGAGGAGACCTCCCAGAGGTTTCCTCCTAAATATTTGCCCTAAACCAGGACAGAACAGTATCCACAGGCATATGAAATCCTCAGCATTTTGCAGCAAATTGGCCCACTGATGAGAAAACACACATGTGGCCAAAGGAGTGATTGAAGCTCAAGTTCCTTGGCTTTGAAGCTGCCTTTCAAGCTATGTGAAGAAAGAGTTGTGGTTAGCAGAAATGCTACAGCTACTTCACTAACACTCTCCCAAAGCTCCGAGCCAGAGATAAGCCCTTTACTTAACAAAAAGTCATTAGAGTGGTGTCAACACTGGTTTAGGGCAGCTAAGAGTAAATTTATGCTCAGAGGCTTTACAGAAAACCTGGCAAGGGCACTGCCCGGTTCAAGAGCTATTTAGGTGTCTACATGCAGACATCATGGACAACACATGGGGTCAGAGATGCCTATCAGTGGTGAATGGAAGTGATATTGGGAAATCTTGACAGCTGGAGACAAGGTGGGATGCCTGAAGGTCCTTGAAATGTCATTTTGTTTCACAACCTACATTGCTCACCAGATAACTCAAAAATGCTCTATGCCCTGGGTTGCTGGGAAGCACCAGCACGGACACATTTTGCTCCTGACACATCCCCTTCAACAGGACTCCCAGGAGGTGAAGTTAGGCCAAAGTCTAGCTTGCAGCTGGTACCATCCAGTAAAAAAAACCAAAAACATTGTAATATAAAAGCAAATCCACAATGGCAAGGTGAACAGTAGGAGCTGGAGAATCAACATAGCATCTCCATTGCTGTAAATCTTGCAATAGCTGCAGCTGCCCCAGAAATTTATTTTGTTCCTTTCACGATGACTTTTTCAGAGGAAAATTGAGGACCTTATTGTTATTTATTATGATCACAGCTAGTTCTTCAGAGATTTCCTTAATTAGCATCATTAGACACGCAGATTAATCTTAAAATCCTGGGCTTGACAGCATGGCAAATTAAAACTTTGGTTTTTTTACTCCCTTCTATACGCCAAGTTGGAGAGTGTGTGAAAGAAAACTGGGGGTCTTCTGGCAGTTTCAGAGTGTGGGAATCTGACTTTAATCTTTGATGACTGGTGCAGCGTATGCAGAGTGGATGAGTAAGAGTTCTGTTGCAGAGAGGGAAACCAAGGGTCATTGCATTTAAAAGCAGACCTATCCTTTTTCACACCAGATGAGCTGAGCCTACAGCCTGCTGGTTCCCCCTCAGCAAGAGATTTCTCAAACCCTTCAGGAATAATGGGGAAAAAACCTGCTGCAGCTAATGAACACCGAATCCTAGCAGAGAAACCCTACAGAAGTATCTGTGACATCCACATTAATAGCAAAGGAGTTAGTTGTGATTGATGCTATTCCAGTGAACACTAAAGGAATTAATAATGATTAGGGCCATTATTTTAAAGCATTATCCCCCCAAAAAACCCAAAGGGAAAATAATTAGATGTCTTCAGTGGTTACCTTTCACAGTATACTTACTGCAGTGATCAGACACGATATTATGCCTATTAATCAGCGAAATGATGGAAAATGATGTAACTCGTGTATATCCATGAGACAGTCCTTAGCAGCGCATACCTTATTTGCTTATGAGTCTGCTTCTAGCACAGAGAAACATGTTTTTTGTTTTCATAGCAGTAGAAGGTGCCTCATGAGCTTGGAAATAGGTGGAAGAATTGTTCATTAAAATGAAGAAGACAAATAAAACCACCTGCTCTTAGGTATTTTGCATTCACAGATCATATGACCCTACTTATCCCCACTGGGTCTGAAGAAGGTTTTTGACTTGTGTGCTCCAAGCCCTTTAAAATCAGTTTTTACCAGCAGTGAAAAATTGTGATGGGCCTTATCACTATATTGCAGGTGAGGAAACTGAGACTCTGAGACATCATGAGATTTTCCTGAGGTCACATACTAATCAGTCCTGAGCCAGAGGGGAATCCTGATTTTTGGAACTCTGCATTAAACACTGAGTTAATAATCTCTCTTTTGTCCGTCTGTGGTGAGTTGATTCAATTCTATCATCAATGGGTCATGACCCAACATCGTTGCTCATCTGTGTCATGGTCTTGCAATGCAAAGTGAGCTTTTAGTAATTCATGTGAGCCTAATGGGTGGGTTGAAGCACAGATGCCAGCAGGGAGAGGGCTGTGGGGTGCAATCTCTGTCCCAGACTCCTCACCCTTTCAGGAGATTCCTGCGCTGAGAGCAGGCCAGCCCCAGCTGCTGTGGAAGGCAGGCACTGCCTTCTCGTGCCTGGCAGCACCAGTGGGTGCAGGATCATGCCCAGCCCAAGCTTGGCTGCAGTTAGTGGTTTCTATGGTTTATATTCCTTCTGAGTGTTGACCAGGGCAGGTTGAGAGGAAAGAGGGTAAAAAAAGTGGGATTAGCTAGTGATGTGATGTATCTGCATTTTCTTAGGCAAGGGCAGATTCCACTGTATTTAAAGCCACAATATGCTAGATGCTGAATAATCACACCAGCATCTCTGTTCTTTCCAGGGACCAGTTATGTTCACTGTACCCATGCCGTAGCTGAAGAGAGGAGAGGAGGCAAGCTTGAACATAATGCCAAAACAGCATCAACCCTTGGGATCATTTTCTTTTCCAAGTTAAATTTCAGCTGTTATTAAACTCTTCCAGACCACATAGACCTGGCTTCCATTTTCCTTTTGAAAAGTGATCTAAATTTTCCAGCCAATTCTCTGTACCACTCAGTCCCAACTTTGATAATTAATGTCCCCAAGTAAAGCTGAGAATCCAAATGGGACCTGTAATCAAATTCGTCATTGATTCCCATGATACAGGGTCAGAAGCACAGTGATGAAGCAATCCTAATTTTGCAGCCAGAGCCGAATGCCAATTAGATCCTCAGTGGGTGTAAACTGAGCTGGCATTGTTCTCCCTGGAAGAGATAAAGCTGATTTACACCTAGGTGAAAATCTGCCTTGCCAGCCATCCTGTCCTGTAACACTGAGCTCCTCCTCTCACAGTGGCGCAGTGGCCCATAGGGAAGTGGGCAAAAGTGACCGGAGTAAGTGGAAAATAACACATTTTCCCTGTGTCTATCAGTGGGAGTAAGCATAGTCCTTGTTTTAAAGGTCCTTTTAGGCTGCCTTGAAACACTGAAATTCATCAGTGGAAATAATCTCTCCATACCTTCCCTTATTTCCAGCCTGGCAAACCCCCTGCCCTGGAGTTCTTTGGGAAATGGACTCCGTCAGGCTCCCACATCTTTCTCCCTTGGGGAACACTCTCCTGGCTCATGGCAGTGATTCTAATTCTTCATAGCTTCCAGAGCATCACAGCACAGTTGTGCAACGGAGGACACCCCCTACACCTTTCCCAGCTGCTCATCAGTTGTCACTTAGCTCTTTCTTTCCGTATCTGGGCTTAGCATTGCTTTTAGAGACAAAATCCTTGTGATTCCACTACCACAAAAATCAAAGCACATAAGAAAAATAAAACCTTAAAATCTGTCTTCAGAAAATGAACTGTAGCTGCATCAGGCTGTGCAGAGCCACCCACCCATCTCAAGCATCCTCACTGAGCTCGTCCATGGTGGTGGGTGCCTGGATGTGGAGTGTTGCTCCAAGAGGGGTTATCCTGCACCCACATAGGAACATCCCACATTAAAAATTGCAGAAGCAAAAGAAAATATATTCAGGGAATTAATTGTATGGAAAATTATCCAGGCTATTAAAAGCCACACGAACAGGCTGAATATCATGCATTTTAAGCGTACACAGAAAAACATCATTTTGAAGGGGATTATTGTTGAAACAGGCAATAGGGGTTCTAGCAGATAAGCTTCCCGCTCCTGTCTTCTCTTATTGTCTGGAGTACATTATCTCCACCATAATATTCTCAGCTCTCTCCAGGAGTATTTTCAGAATGAAATGCTATTTTAAAAGTATATGTTTATGTTTCAATAGCCTTTATAATAGCAAACACATCCACCCAAGACACAGTAAGTGAGAGGGAAAAAAAGGAGAAGGAAAATCAAGAAACAGAGCTGGCAGCTTTCCTTGCATTGAGTATAAGAGGAATAAATGTTACCAGCTCTGTACCAGTACTCTGGGTTTTTTTCCTCCCTGCTCGAATGCAGTCATCCAGAGGAGAATTAGCTAATGTGTATTTATCCATGAGACAAGCAGCCAGCAGCACACACACCACAAGGAGGAGTCTGCACAGGACCCCAACCCCTCTGTAGGGTTCCCCTTCAACAGTCACTTCATTGCATTTTCAAACCTGACTTTAAAGGTGGGAAACCAGGCCAGGTTGGAGGGAGCTCTGAGCAACCTTGTTTAGAGGAAGGTGTCCCTGCCCTGGGAAGGGGTTTGGAACTCAGTAATCTTTAAGGTTCCTTCCAACTTACTTTGATTGACGATTCAATGAAAACAGACCAATGCAAGATTGAGCTACCAGAGGCTCCTGGCAAACTGCTCTGATGAGGGTCTGAGTGACCCTGATCCTGCATCTTGCATTTGCCCAGAGGCCTGGAGGCATCCTGTTGGGGTGCCTCTGTGCATTTCTGTGCCCACATGTGGGTTAACCTGGCTGGGTTGTGGGATTTGTATGTGGGAGGAGGTAGAACTTACCCTTATGTCTGTAATTCACTTCTGAAGCTGTCAGACATCATTACAATGTATTTCTGAAAGATATACTGTATAGAGTGAATTTCTAACAAGCTTCCATGTGATTTTAATCTCTGGAGTGAGAGAAACCTGATAAAGATATAGATCCATTCTCACATCTTGGCATAAAATCTTATCTTATTGGTTTAGATCATTCTGTGTTTTATTTTTTATAGTACTAGTGTTTTCTAGTTGCAGCAGAAAATACAAACACTCAAGAGATCTCATTTTTCTGCTAAATGGATTTTCATTCCACATGAGTTAACTCTCTCTAGATATAAACATACACACACATATACCACGTACACCCCCTCATATTAAATGCCAAAGACACCATTAAATGTAATGTTAAAATAAAAAATCCTCAGGCTCGCGCTCAAAAATCTCCTCTTTTACACTTTCACAATTAAAAGATACTTAAATAGACATTCTTCAAACTTGAGTCAATTTTAGCCTCTGTAGCATAGCCCATAAAACAAACTGAGAGTGGTAATTTTTGGGGGTAGCTATTCTGGGAACAGTGTTCGTGGAACATCTCCATTGTTATACAGGGGATGAATATGGTTTCCACTCATGCCACCTACCTTTAATAGGTCAGCTGAGCAACACCAAACTCCCAGTAACCATAAGAAAATGTTACAGAAAGGAAAAAAATGTGAAAAGTGATAATCACTTTCTTCCTCCCTGAGAAAAGGGAGAAACTATAAAGGACAGTCTGAATACTGAATTTGTGGCACACTTTTTCTTACAGACTCAGAGCCAAAAATCTGCTGTCAGTTACATTAGTATAAATCTGGAGCAGCTCCACTATCATCATTAGAGTTACAGGCCAATTATGTAATGAAAAGAAGTATTTCAGGCTTGCCAAAAATCTTAAATGTAGGTCCTGCTTCAGGCCATGCTGAAAGCCTAGAAAAGTAGCCTGGATTTCACTGCACCTTTCACCAGCTGGTGCAGGGACTGGATTCATTCTCCCCACAGTGAACCCAGCCCCATTGCTCCCCTTCCTCTCGGTATCCCATTGGCTCCTGACCCTCTCTCCTCTCTCCTTCCCCTCTCCCATTGGCCCCTGCTTATGTCAATCACCCCTGTCTCCCCCCCCAGCTCTCAGACTATTGGTCAATGATGCTCTGCCCGCCCCTCAACCCCTCAGGATAAAGCCCCACAACTTGCCCTCCATAGTGGCCATTTGATTTTGCTCCCTTTGGTATAATAAATGTCTTAGAATTGCAAGCCCGTGGTCCCTCCCACTTCTTCATCTCCAGGGACACCTCAGAGTGTGTCAGTGGCTGCCTGAGTCCATCTGCAGGGGTAGCCCTTGTTAGCGTAGGTGCTGCATGAAGCACCGCCTGAGTGGCTCCACGAGGGCACTGCAGGAACACGCGTGGCACTGGTCCATCAGACCACAGCAAGCCGTGTCAACCAGCATTTCCTGTCACCTACCAGTTATTATTATGCCCATCAAAAGTGTATGTATAGATTTATATTGTTATCTAGCATGATTTGACTTCTAATTCTGGGAATAAAAAGGAAGTCAAGCCATTGAATTTCCATGTCTTTGATGTTAAACTCTGCAAACAAAATATTATTTGGGAGATCGCAATAGATGGCTGGATAAAATATCCAGGGAGATCTTAATGCATTCATTTGCCCTTCCTTTAAGGTGAGACGGTAGAAGGAGATTGTATCTGGTGCTGATTAGATTCAGGTTGACCTGGAATGTTTTAGGTGGCACAGTCCAGAGGAAGATTTTCTCTGACTTTAGGAAAGTACCTTGTGTTATTGTCCTCTTGTTTCTCTCATTCCCCATGGCAACCCAAGAACAGTTTTGGTGTATAAGCCACTGCTCAATTTACTGGGTATTGACACTTTCTGGTTTGAATAAAAAAACTCAATATTGGACTGAAAACACATTTCCCTTTAAAACCTTTATCACCTCTTACCAACTCTTCCTCTCCCCATCTCACAAATTCCCAGTACCAAAGCGGGCCAGCTTCTATAAAAACAGACAAAAAAAGGGTAATTTTGCTGAACTGGCATTTACCCAAGAAAAATAATCCTCCAACTATTTCTGCCAGACTCTCAGCCCCTGCAACGCTGCCACACAAGCACACACATGTTCACATATGCATACAGTGCACGCAGATGGGTAGATACCCATGTAGCATTCACAAAAAGCTGGCATTAATCTCTAGCCGTGGCTGCAGAGCAGGAACACTGATCAATTCTTATTCACAGCATTGTTGAAAGGAGGAGTTCACAGAGTACCTAGTGTGATCTCTTCCCCCATTTCCTGAAGATGCAGATTGTGTAGAAATTTGAAGGGAAAAAAAGGCAGGTTATTCCCAGAGGTGTAATTGGCCAGCAGTGCCTGGTTGGGAGCAGAAGATCAAAGGAAGAGAGGAGTGCACTGAGTAATGAACCACATGCTTTTAATTTCACTTAAGAACTCAAAGCAGGAAAACCTGAGCTGTATCCATGGGGATTGCAATCAATAGTCAAACAGATAACAAAGAACTGCTGCTCAAGATAGAAAACTGCCTGGGCCCATTAGTTTATTGTCCAGCCTTTCTTTGGGAATTTCCTCTTTCTTGCCTGAGTTTTTGGCTCCAGCTCTGGATCCTGCAAACACTAGGGAGCAGCAGCTTCCTTTGAAAGCATCCTGGCAGCACTATGGGGCTGGTGCTATCAAATTTTGCTGTGTGCCAGCCTTTAAAATAAAGAGAGAGAAATGGGGGAAAGGGAGGGGTGACTGGTGGGAAAGCGTTCTTGATGATAATTTGATTGCGTGCATTAATGATCAAAGTGTTACAGTCTAATTACCGACACTTACCTCTCAAATATTAAGTTATGATTTATTCCCCACCACCACCCCAGCTTCAGCTTTACATCTACCCCCTACACTCAGGGTGATCTCCTGCTCCAGCTCACAGTGTCAATGCCCTGACACCTGACAGCCTCACAAGCTCCAGCCCAGGCATTCAGAGAGCATCCCCTCCCCAGCACCACCACCATGTGTTCCCTTTGGTGGACATTCTACCATTCCAGGGGTCTTGGGGAGGAAGCAGGTCTGCCTGGAAGAGGGAAGCAGGGCACGTTTTGCCATGATCTAGAGGGGCAGCAGCCTCCTCTTCATCTCATGTGCAAAGACTGATCCTTCCATATAGGTACCTCAGTGCAAGGTGCCTGTGTTGCATTGGTCCAACTGGGTATCTGCCAAGCCAGAAATGCAAATAATTACTGTCTCAAATAATGTGCTTTTCAATGCTGCTTCCAGCATCTATTTTAACTAGACAAATGCCAGCTTGCTGCCATCTGGTAGCAAGAGGTACTAAAAGCCTCAGTGAGGAGCAGAGGGAATCTGGGGGATATTACCAGTTGCAAATAGGTTGCAGAGGAGGAGATTTCTTTTTAACCTGGGCATTTCAAACTCAAAATGAACACAAAGGACTCTGGTAGTGATGGGTCTGAGGAAATACTCATTTAAACGTTCCCTCTGTCTCTCTCCTCTGTGACAGCAGGAAAAGTGTCCTTACCTCTTTCAGTGCCTCCTTTCTCTGGAGGAAGAGCAGGTAGGAGAAAATGCTGGGTTGGATTTTATGTTATGTTTTTAATTATATCTTTAACTGACTAACACCTTACCCTGAGCCATCTTGCTCTGCTCAGAGACAAAATACCACAGAATTGGCCCATTTTCCATAAGCACTGTTGTATTTCCTCTTTTCATACAGTTAAATAGCCTCCATGCGGACTTGGCTACCCCCTTGCAACTACTAGAAATAACCAAAATACAAGGACTAGATTCAGAACCAGTGGCAATCAGCTCAACCTGAGTGCAGGCAGAAGAGTTGCATCTCTTCTGCTGCTAAAGAGTATTCTTAATGCTTGCAAGGGACTATACCTGGAGATCTTTGGGGTTTTTCACCCCATTCCTTTCACAGGATGAAACTAGAGTTTCTACTTAATAAAATCCTTAGAGCTGCACATTCTGATGTGGTGCTTGAGATACAAATGGGTGCACAGGACCTGACAGTTCCTTCATCTGGAGTCTAGCTGTATCTGGGGAAGTTCCCAGGTGGGCAGGTCGATGCTCCACATGCCAGTGACATTTTCCAGCAGCAGCACCAGTGACCAAAAGCTCCAAGAGGACAGCAAGGCTTTACTGGAGCACACACACAGCAGATGAGATGTCACTCTGTTTACTGACACATGCTGTGCACAAACTGCCCATTATTGGCACTGCAAAGTTCCTGGCTGCAGGAGGCACAGCAGCATCTTTCAAAGGACTGTAATGAAAGTGGGTCAGACGTTTTCCCTTCCCAGGGCAATCCTTTAGCATAAGCAGAGATTTTAATGTGCACAGTTCCTATTATCTGCGATTGTTATATTCTTTCTCACAAGAAAGGACTCCGTAATTCGACCAGATCTGTCAAATGCACACACAGTGATGAAAATGGCCTTTTAGATGATAGGGGGTTGCCCTTTCAGTGCTGAGGAAGGGCATAGCCCTCCTGAGAGAGGATGCTTCTAATCCTGAACCGATAAACTGTACTTGATCTTAGAAGAAATGTTTGCAGACCTGTATTTTTATGCAGCTGTGGTGGTTCATTTTGCCATAGAGTAGAGCCCTGGGTCTCCTCTACAGCCAAGGGGGTGGCTTGAGGCATGATCTAGCTGTTCCTGAGCTTCACAGCAGAGCCAAGGGTGAGCAAGGCCATCCAAAAATGGACCCTCCACCCATCAAGAAGTTGCCAGGGGGGTGTATTTCCCAAGCAGAACAGAGTGGCAGGTCCAGTGCATGCAAGCAGGACCTGTACAACAAGGGAATATCTGAACCCTGGCCAGGCCACTGGAACTGGACATTCAGAAATTGGTATGAAATGACCCAAAGTAGGGAGGGGGTAACTCCAGGTAGCAAAGTGTCTCTTTAAACCCCTGAAAAGCTGAGCTCCAAGCTATTTAAGAGATGCATGAAAGGCTGCTCTGAGTAGCCAGTATGAGATCAATTCCTCATCTCAGGCATTAACATTTGGTCTCAGCTTTTTTCTCACTACAAATTTTAGAATAAAAAGTGGGAAAGGGGAATAGAACAGACCGTGTTGTAAAACGTCCTATCTATATATTAGCCTTAAAAATTACTTCTGTTGTTCTCCTTGAAAGAGAGTGTTTTAAAAGCTTTTGTTGAGCTGACCTTGCTTCATGATTCTCTTCCTCTTTGGAGGATGTAAGGTCACTAGAAAAAAAGAGAAATTAATAGGAGGAAAACAAGGAAGATGAAGAGAAATCTTATATTGCACAGAAAGGGAAGACTGAGATATAGAATTTTAAAAAATCAGCAGCAGCAGCAGCAGCAGCAGCATCCAGGTAAGTATCGGTGAGAATGTTGCTTCCTTTTGGATGTGAAGGCAAATTTTGCATCTGTTCTCACAGGAGATTGCAAATAGCTTCTGATTTCTTATCCTGCTCACTTCCCAGGAATTCAATGGTTGTGTTTCTCAGGTAGCAATGCTGTCTGGCCACCCCTGGAAATGAAAAGTCTCTTCCAGAGATTCAGAGGCAGACCCAAAGGCGAAAGTCCTTTTTTTCTCCTTTTTTGCTGCTTCATTTAGAACAGCTGAAGAAATTACACAGATTGACCCTCGGGTGCAACATACTCATGAGCATTTGAGAGCTTCCATGGTTTGGATGGCAAGATAGAGGTGAACCAACATACATACTGAAAAAAGAAAAATGAAGCAGTCCCTTTCCACAAGAGATTGAAGCACAGCAGCAATCAGGAAGGCAACTTTCTAGTGGTGACCTCCAATGGATCCAGTGTTTTTTCCACTTCACCAGATCTCTTGTCACCACTCAGAAAAACGATCTTTCTAAATGCCAACTCATCCAACTCTACCCTGATCTGAGGAGAATTCAGTCTGGCTCTTGCCTCCTCACTAGCAATAGCTATTCTTCAAATGGAAATTAGCCGACAGATTTGATGATGATGCACGAGCCAGAAGAGAACACAGCTCACTCCACCATAGCTCTGCAATCTCCTCAGGGAAAACAGGAGTAAAAATCCATTTGTGTTTGCAAACAAGATATGTCTTGAATGTTCACTGGGGACCTCTTGAGCAAGGAGGTGCCAATTTTACTGTCGTCTTTTCTAGACATCACATAAAAACAGCAGCCCAAGTACACGAGGTATTTTCTTCTTCAATAAAGACTTTTTGCCCTTGTGTCCTATACTGAAAGTGTTTCAATTTTGAGAGGAATATTTGTCCTTCCTAATGTGATTACTAAGCTAGGGATCTCTCATGGAGAGAGAGTCCACAGTTTGTGTATTTTCCTTCTCTTTCCTTCAAGGCTGTAGAGGAGCACAACTGTTCGTTAGTGCACACCTGCAGCTACTGAGTCTCAATCAAATCTGCTGGGACCACGTTTAGGTCAGCAAGGTTTTCTCAAAAAGACAGGAAGGCTCAGGCCTCAGAAAACCTTAGCTTCCAGTACAGCCAGTGGAATTCAGGACTTAGGCAGTTCCCGGCAAATTGGATTGAAGTTACTTCCTCTTGAGAATAATTCCAATGCAAATTTTACCCAGAATTTACTCAGAAACTGGGTTTTACTGATAACCTGAACTGTTTCTGACAGTGTATTGTCCTTTTCCCATGCCACAGCTTGCCATTCTGAAATGTACCTAGTGGCTAGGACAGACTTTTAACATTAGAGGCAGAAAGCTATTAGCACTCTCAATTTCTAATGAAGAAGTAAAAATCTATAGCAAATTAGCCATCTAAATAAAAGATAGCACCATAAATGCTTTTGTAGAGCTTGGGCTAAATCCTTCTACTCCCACCATAAATGATTTTTACCCTATGCTCCACGTTTATCTAGTCAAGTGGATCAGATGTGAAAAACCATCATCAAATTTAACCAATGGATATAATTTCACAGAGAAAATCAAAGAGAAGTCTGATTTAAGACTATGGACACTAAGTCAGAGGAAAATTTAGCCTGAATATCTGAAAACACTGTGTAACAACTCTGTGAGACTGGAGATGTCTCTCCATAGAAAGAAGCAGAAAGGAAATTTAAACCTAGGTTGGAGAAAACATCATGGCACTCTCTCACTGTGGTGAGAGAGGAGGACAGAATGAGTAAATAAAGCTTTTTGCCCTGAATTTTTGTCCTCAATGAAGGGACAAAGCCTTCCTGAATTTACAGTGACAAAGAGAATGTTTCTGCAATCTCTTTTCATTTAAATTAGCAGGTCATCCTGGGAGATGAGGAAAGGAGGAGGAGGGAGAGAGGGGAACCTGCTTCAAATGACTAAAAGAAAAATAAGGACATCTCAAAGGATGAAGTGAATTACTCAGAAAATGGAGTTCGCTTACATATGCCAGCTTAGCATAAAAAGACACTGAAACACAAAAGTCCCTGAACAAAATACAGTGAATACAGCAAGTTGGAGATGTGGTCACAGGCAGTTTGTATCCAGGTGCTGGCTTAGTAATTGGGTCAATGCCTGCAGATTCATGAGTACAGGTGTCCCACAGGGAAGCAACAGAGCATGCTCGTAACCTACCCTGTATCTCCTGAATCCATCATCCATCCCCAGATAGCTTAATTCATTTAGAAGAAAAAAAATCATCTGTTTCTAAACCCCAAATGAGGCAACAAATTTGACAGTGAAAGAGAGAGAGAGGGAGAGAGAGAGAGGCTGGCTGTATGTCCTTGATAGGCTCTTTGCTTTCCCTTGGTAAGTCATGAAAGGTAGATTAAAAAAAGAAATTGTTGTTTCATACTTGCATCCCCAAATTTTTCTGTTGTCATATCTGTTCTCCAAGGGCTCCTGCAGGCTGTCTGTTGCTCTCTGAAAAAGCAGCCTTTACAAAGGCTGAAAGCAGAGTGCATTTTGCCTCCTGCCAGCATCCTGTTCACAGAGCCATCTTACTGGCAGCATGCGGGCAGCAGATCTGAATGTGCCCCAGGGCATGCTAATATAAGCCAGGGTGATTTGAGGAGGCTCTGGACAGGCCTGGAGTGCCCACAGGCTCACAGGGGCATAGGGGAGCATACCTGTCTTCAGAACAGCCTAAGAAAGCGTCTGGACAAGCCCATTGTCCTTCTCGCCTTCTTCCCCCAACACCTTCCATGCCAGGACTAGCATCTGCCACAGGTTCTTCTCTCCAAGGAGAGAAACCCCTGTAGAACCAGCACTTTTATTAGTCCTTTTTTAGTGTTCAAGTGCCTTCATGGTAATAGGGCAGGAAGTGGGTAGAAGGGACCCACCTGGCACTTGGAGAGGGACTCAGCAAGCTTTGCAGAGGGCTTAATTGCTGTGAGATTTGCTGGCAGCTGCAAACTGAACTCTAATACAGAGAAACTTCCTCCTGTGGTTGAAGAGATCAAAAAGAACAGGTGTAGAGAAAGGAGTCTGTAATCCTGCTGAGTCTCTGGGTAGTGTGAGGACCCATTGGGAAGACCTTGCAGCCTAGAGCAGGCAGCACGGTGGTCTAAATTAGAAGAGGAGCATATCCAGTCAAATTAATAGCTCAGAAGTACAAGGCACAATTGATACCTCCAACTGCACTCAACATGAGCAGTGTTTTCTCCAAAATATCAGCCCAGACTAATGTAGTTGTCTCATGCCATTTGCACAGACACTGATAGCACATTGTGTGGCCTAAGGATTATAAGACAATAACTATTCTAAATGTAAGATCATGAACAGGGCACACTATTTGTCTTCAAAGCAATTTTGCTATTAGAAAGGGAGAAGAAAACAAATCAAGCAAATTATATTTGTTTTTAAATGATCAACCTCTTTATCTGATTCCTTTGGCCAGTGTCCATACTAGTCAGGTGTGACTGCCTGTACAATATTCCATTGTTTCTAATGACCTGCTCAGACTTGGGTTAATTGACCCACTCAGGCATCTTTCATTAGCCTTCTTATTTTAATAAAAAGCACTTGTGAAATTTATAAAGGCTAAGATGAATCAAGATTAAAAATAAAGAAGGTTCTTATTTAGCTGTTTCCCTCTTTGCTTTTCTCTGGGTAAAGGCTAAAAGCAGGCAACCAGCAGTAAGGAAAGATATAGTACAACAGGAGGATTCCTAATTGCTCCTTCTGGTTACAAAGAACAGAAGCAGCCAATTGCTGCACCTTCGTATGAAGGGCATTAATTCAAAACCCATGGTGTTTATGGTTATCTTGAATCAAGCCTTGAGATAATTTTAAATCTGTTGTAAATACCTGAAAAATGTGTAATTACAGTCCCTTATGAAGGTAACTCTTTGATGACCTGAAGCCATAGGTGAAGCATTGGAAAACATGGGAGAGGTGTTCAATATTTAACTCTCTTGCAAGCTGGAGGAACAAGATTTAAATTAGTAATAAACTCACAGGCACCTTCAAGAAAGGCCAGTGGCTATAAAGGTAAAACTCCCATAATTCTCCTTGAAATATCTGCTGGAGAAACTCAGCATTCAATAGAAATTTCTCCTGAAATTCACTGAACTTTTCCCTCCACAAATTTCTTGCAGGGAGAGGATGTGTGAGGTGTGTAACTTGTCTACGTATGTAATATTGGTTATATGCACACACTACATTAGCTCAGTAGGGATTGTTTGGAATTTCACCCAGGGAGCAAGCCATGAATCCAGAAAGTCTCTGCAGGTGCTCGAGAGATGATGAAGGGGCATTCCTTTTGATGTCTACAGCCAGCCCTGCTCAGCAGGTCAGACGCCTGGACCCAGCAGCAACTATAGCCAGAAGTGGTGGCTGTCTTCAGAGAGCATCTGAATGAGGGTGAGGTAAAAGGATGTCCAAGAAAGACAGACCAACCCCAAGGACAGCACCTCAAGGTTAGCTAATGGAAATGGATGGAAATAACTGATGGAAATGGCCACAGTCTAGACTTGATAGACACATATTCAAAATTTATTATTCATTCCACCTCCTTTTCTTCCCATTCAGTGGCTCTCTCCTATGCTAAAACAAACTGTGAATGGGCAAGTGTGACAAAATTAGAATGCACTGTAGGAGTGAGAGACTGACAACCAGGTAGTAGCACCATGGGGGGAGAGAGAAACATTCAAGGTTTGCTGGGAGAGATCTGCTCAGAAAGACCCTGGGGAAATCTGCCGCCAGCTCTGTAATTGTGACAGTCTTATTAATAAAGCAGGAACACTGTAAAAGACACACAATCCAAAAGAAGCTCAGAGATTAAGGAGAAATCTTTGCAGAATTTTCTAGATGCTATCAGATGTGCTTCAATATCAGCCAATGGTAACTGGACCAGAGTGAACAAATATTATGCTGTAAATCAATTAATGCCGTTTTGCCACATTTTCCTGCTTAGCTTTTAGAAGTTTGGGAAATTTTTGATCTTTCAAACAATTTAAAGGGCCTGGTGTGGAGTGGGGGAACTCTTCTTTCTCTCTTCGAAGGTTTCAGGTTGAATTAGCTCAGTTCCCAAGTCTGTTTCATTATTTTAAGAAGATTGCAGACATATATTTAAGAGTTTTATACTAACAAATATATATATATATTGATCAATAGAAATGCATATAAACAAGTAGGTACACAAGTATACATTATAAAGGATATGTTTTTCATATGGAAATCATTACACACAGCTTAGCATTTTGGTGGTTGACACAACATTGTTATAACTAAATTGGAAAGTGTCTGTTTCTGTAACACTTGCCTCACTCTGTTGCAGAGAGCATGGATGGAAGTTGTGAGACTCCCCATACTACCCCTTTCCCTTTTATTTTGCATCAGTACTCTGACAGGAGAGGACACCCCACAGAAGAGGGCAAATCCTTAATTTGGAGATGGATTTGAGATGTCTTTTTCCCCAGGCGTGAGTGCACAAAGGCATGCCAGGCTGCACAACCTGTTCTTCTTCCTTGCATTAAGAGGCTGCACATACTGGTAGGAGTCCCAGGACACCAGCACACCCTTCTGAAGAGGAGGACATTGCATTCCCATTGAGTTGTGCCCAGAAGGCTGGCAGGTACAACCTGTGACTAAAATCCACCTGGGGTCAGCAGTGCTTATTTTAGCACTGGCATCAGGGGGCCCCTTGCAGCCAGCCCTCTCTGCTCACTGCAACTCTTCTCCACCCTATCTGTTTCCAGCCAGGAGTATGGATGGCAATTTTGCCAAGGTTATCATTCTCTGTAGTGCCCAGGAGTCCAGGATACATTTAGATCCCAAAATAAAACTGATCATGATAAAAATATGTGAAACTGGAATCTTATGAGGACGTTTAATGATTCCATCTCTGCCTGCTACATTCGGGGGTAATATCAGCTATCTGCATCTTCTTTAAGCTGGCCAAGTAATTTGAGGTAATATTCATCACATAAAGGCTCTGGGTATTTGCAAATACCTCTTCTGTCCATTCATAAGTCTCAAAACTCAGATTTCATGAAGCAAAAGATTCCTATGGCTAGCTAGCCCAGGCTTGAGGCATTTTCAGTTTTGAGCTCAATCTTGACAATGCTGAGCATTTTGCTGTAGTTCTGGGCTTGTTCACTGCTCTCAACCTTCAAGAAGAATGTAGAGATAAATAAAAGAGTTGGGCAGGGACACAGTGATACATATCCAAATAATCTCCCATCTAACATCTCTTCATGATTCAGGGTTGTATTGAGCCAGAGATGTAATGTCTTCCTAGTTAGTAACACAGGCAAACTCCTCCCCAGTGAGAAAGCTTGTTTCCTCCCTGAACCTTCACAGACTATAAGTATCCAGAATTTCCCATGGCAAAAGGATTTCCATAACGAACACACTGAGTTGAGAACAACACCCTTGTGTTCACTCTGTGTCTGCTGAGTGTTCTCATTTTCCCAGAAGGAAGAAAGGTGCTTCCTTTCTTCCTTCTGGGAAAAACAGGGAGCACTTTGTCCCCCTGGTTTGCAGAGTTCCCTGGGAAAACCTCTCAATCTGGCAGCAGAATCTGGGAGACCCACCAAGCCCTCACACATCTTACAGCAGGCTGACTCATACATCAAGAGAAATTACTGGGCAGCTTCTCATCTGCAGTAGGGTCTTTCTTGGTGAGTGGTTCAGAAACAAACCCTGTTCAAAGGATGAGGCCTCTGTTTTTGCTTGACAGACTGGGCTCTCACGCTTCTTTTCTCTCACCTTGTCATCCAGTGAGATGACTCACGCAAATGAAGAGCAGCTGAACTTAAATCAGAAAAGTCCTTAGGGACAAACAAAGGGCATAGAACCTGGGGAGAGAGAGGGGAAAATGTGTTGCATAGTCATCATGACAGGCATCAGAGCAACAAACAATTAGATTCTTCCCTGTTGATGATTTAACAAACACTTCAGCTGTAGTGTCTGTTATGAAGTCTCTATGCAGGAGTCAACCAGGCCTTCAGGTGTTTAACTAGCACTAGGAAAAACATTCAAAAAGAGTGGAACTTCACTTTAGAGAAAGCCTGTCCTCCCTCAGGGTATCCCTGGAGAGATAACTCCTTGACTCACCCACTCAACTAATGAGTGTCGGTGCTGCTTTGTGCAAAAACTCCTCCACGTGAATGAATCTTGTAGGAACATATAGAGTTATGAAGCCACACAGAGGAAATCTTTGTTTTCTACAGGAGAAAAAAAGAAGGGGTGAATGTGCCTGTGTATAGGAAAGCACTCTTCCTTGTCCTTCATTCCCCCATCTTCCTTACAAGCTTGAATTCCTTGAATAAAAGAGGGCAGTGTTGAAAGTGTCTCTTAAGTCGACAAATGGAGGCTTGTTTATCAACACATAGCTAAGGCACTACTGAAACACTATCTTAATTAATAACATGACCTTGTTAAATATGGCATCTAACTGTACATGCAAATTCCTGCTTATTTCTCAGTTGTGTTTACTTTCTATTTTCCATAAAGACAAGTGTTTACTCATCACCTGAGCTGCACAGAATGTAAAGGCGAGGGATCCTGCTATCTTCCCAGCTGCACAACCCCTACTGATGGTGCAAGGCATGAAAAATGCAGAGCTTGATCTTCTCCACTCCCAAGCAGAGATTCCAATGACAAATCTTGGGAGATGCTCTGCCAGCATGGGGCTTGAGTCTTTTAGTTCTGTGAGTGGCTGGAATGAGGCTGAGGATGGAATCCCTGCTGTAGGGGTTTCCTTGGTGTTGTTTGCAGGACCCCCAGTCTCAGAGCAGCAGGTCTTTCCCCTGCATCTGAGCCAGACCATGAATGGGAGTGGGAAATGCATGTTTTCTTCCCTAGGACCCAGCAGTCTCCTGCAGTCTCAAACTGACCCCCCATGCACAATACTCTTTCCACAAATGATCTCTTCCTAGACAACCTGCTGCTCTGGGAGGCTTCCGTGAACATTCAATATTCTTCCATTTTTAGGAGTGAGTGGCAGAATTGAAAAAGTAAAATAAAACAGAGAAATCCTTTCTGTCTCCTGACATCTTTGCTACTTCATTGCTTTATAATAAATGCACATTCCCAGCTGGCCTGAGGGCCCTTCTTTCCTGCCTGGGCAGAGGTGCTATTCATTCATGGTTCACAGGGGAGGGAAGGAGTAACACACTTTTCTTTCACAGTCATGTAGTCCCAAATCAAGAACCTCACAAAACACTATCTAATCAAAACCAGACACTCCCTGAGGGCACCATATACATTTAGGAAACAAGGGCAGTCAGCCCTCCATGACCAAATTTCTCAATGAAGGAGGGAATAATCCTTTTTTCACCACACCCCCTAAGCTTGCTTGAAAGATAGAGCAATATTCTCATCTCCTCCTCTCAGTTCCCCACCCCCAAGTACCCCCACAAAAGCAAACAGAGAAATAGCATGCACACTGCTCAGGGACGCTTCTGTCTGTAATCTCCTGCTCAAGACAAAGGGGCTCTTAATATAACAAATGTATTTCTTCCCAACTTCCCCATGGGGTGGCTGAGGAAAGGCATCCACAAACAAGGCATAAATGCTACTAATAAAATGAGAGACATGAAGAGGGAGCAAGATTCATGGGCTTTTTTTCAGGTCTTCCCACTGCTCACTGTAGGGAATGCAGATAAGTCATGCTTAACCTCCCTCCACAGTTTATCTAACGCCATCTGGGTTTATTTTTCTGAAGTCTCAAAAAACTCATGTCCACATTTACTTTGTTAGTGCCCATGTGCAAGATCACATGTGCAATAAAAGCTACCGCCCGCCTGTCTCTGGGAATGCGTGACCCATGTACATGGCAAAAGAAGTCCCCTGGGATTGCTTGTGGCCTTGGGAAGTGGGCTGAGCAAAGTCTGGAAATCCCAAGGAGAGAGGTGATAGCCGCAGTGTAATTCCTGAGGAAGGGAAGCATGCCCACCATCCACCTTTGCTGAAGGTGGATGGTGGGCATATACAAGGGTTTCTTGAGAGGAAAAAATACTGTTCTTCTCCTTTTACGCATCCCAGGCATCATCTTTCAGCACCTGAGTGATGGAGAATGGTTTCCCATGGGGTAATGCTGTTAGGGCAGCTGGAGTTTCCCATCGCCCACCATAATTCAGCTCCAAGTGCCAAAATCCCTGGGGCAGAGGCAGTGTTCTTTGCTCTGCCTGTTCTGTGCTTAAGACTGTTGGGGCATTAAATCCTGCTTCCAGCCTCAGACTACACCCACAGGACAAATGTCTGCTCTGCAAGGAGCAAAGCCAAAGTCACCCTGTGAGGAGCTGCTGAGAATAGGGAGTTAAAACTAGTAGATTATTCCCAAGATTGTCTTTCTTGCTAAAGCAAAAGGCTACTTAAGGATGAGTCTTAACTCCTTCAATGTAAAGTACCATGAAGTGGAGCATGCCAGCCCAGCCTCCCTACTCTCCTGCTCCTAAATGGGAACACGGGACTTTCAACCTTCCCTCTCCATTACTTGTGGCTTCTGCTGCTTTGGGAGGCAAGAAAGGGGACAGCTCAAAATGGAAAATAAAGCACTGAAAGGGATGATTACATGTGGGAGAAAAAAGAAAGAGCCCACTTTTCTCCCCACAAAGGGAAGCTGCTGGCTGATTGCTTTAGGCAATACACGAGGTTGCTTTGTAACACACAGTTTTCTATCCAGGGTCCTCTTTTAAGTGCTGCAATAGAAGAGGAGGGAGAAAGAAAGAATGGAAGTGGATTCAAGTCCTCTTCACAGAGAAATGCTCAGCCCACCTTATAAGTCTTTTATCCACTTTTGTAAAAAATAACAAGACATAGTTGAAGCTTACAGAGCTCCCAGTTCTCATTGCTCCCAACTACCAAGCCCAGATGGTCACCCTGCTTCCCTCTGAAGTTGACAGACCACCTCTTGCTCCTTCTCTCCCTCTCAGAGACTGGGTTTTCCATAGCCTTCCTGCACAATGTCACTGTGTCAGGTCAGACCTGACACGGCCACACCAGACATGGCTGGCTGGTGTCTCCCCACACTGTGAGAAAATAGTCGTATTTCTAACACTACCATCAGCTCATGTAGCTAAGAAAAAAAAAGGACTAGAGGTGAAGAAATAAGAGCAGGAGTGTAAGAAGCAAGTAGTAAAGATGATAAGAAAGATATGACCAAATCTGGGACATGTACTACCTATGGTGATGGGCAGCTTTTTTTCAAAACTGTAAACTCCTCAAAGACTCATGATGAGTCTGTGTGCTAAACTTGGCACATGGGAAGCAGATGTTCAGGCCAGCTCTCCAGCAAGACCCGTGTCTCTTCAAAGCCAGGTTCCATCCAAACCTCTCATTGCTCACCTCCTACTGAATCCTGTATTTTGTGCCATCACTCTTCTCACTGGCCACACACATTTTCTGTAAAGATTTTGGCTGTTGAGAGTGGAAAAGGTAGAAGAATTGTGCATGAACTTCTCTGTGTTGCCTCCTTCAGGAACCAATCCAGAGTTTCCAAATCTTCCAGCTTGATTTCTAATGCTCAATGGTTTATCACTGTCCCCTTTGTCTTACCCACTCTTTACGTCCAGCTATATATTTTGGGGAAGGAGATTTTCTTTTTGAATGATGTGAAAGCATTTGCTTGATATGATGAAAATTTATGAGTTGTGACCCCCAGCTCCTCACCCAGGACAGCAACTCCTGGCAGGAGATGAGGAGGGGAGAGCACAGTCTGCAGACAGATCCAAATGGACACAGCTTCCTGCTGACAGGAGATATTTATGGATTAGCCAACTTTTTAGTATAAAAATAAGGAGAGTAACTGAGGAGGGGGGAACAGGGCAGAAACAGCTAACACAAACATAGCCATCAGTCTCCTGCCTGCCTGGGGTGACAAGTGGAGGAGAGACCTCTGTTATCCCCCATTGCAAGGAATCATTACATAAGGATGCATATGATGGACAATTTTCACAGGCTTTTGCTTTCTTTTTCCTAAGGCCTCCTGTCCCAAGACCTTTGCATGGAAAATTAGATCAAAGTAGATGGGACCTGCGTATGCCAACACATCATCCAAGTGGGGCAGGAACTTGGATGGATGGATGGTGTTTTCCTGTGCAGCAGCTTCTCAGAGAGAGCAGTTCTGGTACCACTGAACATGGTGGTACCACTGTTCTTTGGTATCTGCAGGGACTAAGCACCAGAGCTGCTGGGAATGTTTGTCAGCTGCTTCAAGGACAGTGACTATAGACTTGATTGATTATCGGGCAGCTTTTCACAGCCAGAGTGTTCAGTATTATTAGTAATCAGTTCCATTAAGCAAGTCCTAGGCTTCCCTTCCACTTCTACCCTTTTGCCTATTCATCCTGCCTTGTTTCTCTTTCTCTCCCAGAAGTTTCTTTCTTCCCAAGTATTGCTGCAGGTAAGCACAGAAATTTCTGCCTTTTGGTTACATTCCACACTGAAGGTCTCACCCATGAAATGACAGTGAGAGCACTTCAGGTTTTATGGGCTTGGAGAACACCATAGTTGACTCAAAAATTTCTGTTTATGTACTCTGGTGTAGGATCCAGCAGCTCCTTAAGTGTTCAATATGTTGTTCCTCCAGCCCCAGTTTTTTCCCCAAGCTTTGTGAGCAGTCGTGTGGGACCCAACACAAATGCAGCAGCTATACAGACCTCTGCGAGATAGAGGTGGCACAAAGGATCAGCCAGCATTCCTTGGAGCTCAGCATGGAAGATGGAGGTTGCGGTAAAGGGGAAATCATGCTGTCAAGAAAACTTAAAACCGAAGAAAAAGTGTTGATTTTGGCTTTTTCTGGGGGGCTTGCTTGCTTCCTCTGTTTTTCACTTGTTTCAGTAATAAATCATAAAGCATTTGTGCATATAAGTTCACAAATTGCTTGTGGATAGTCTTTTGGCTTGTACTATTTTGTACTTTAATTGTAAAGGATGAGCATTTTATTGAAGCATATTTCAGCTTATGGGCTACCCTGAGGATACAGCTGTCTTGTAATTCACGGTGTGTTACTGGTCAATGAAGTCTCATGATATTTATTTTATCTGTAGAAACAAAACTTCATTTTCCAAAATCTGAACACGTCCCAGCGTGAGAGAGGATTCTGGGTACTCACATTTGGATGCAAGTACCATTCTGCTGCACCTTCATGCAAGCCTTCTTAAGGAGGTATATGAGAGAGGCATGGACACAGGTCAGTCAACATACTGTTGCAAATCAAAAACATCCCCACACACCATGTGTTGTATTTGCCTCACAAAACCTCCAGTCAGTTCTTGAAGTTGCACAATTTGTCCTTAGGGACCTCCAATCCAGTTGCATTCATCTCAACACATGTGGCCTTGCCACACTGGCATGGCTGAAGAATAAAATTTCTGGACTGCAGGATTTGTGCTGTGATCTCCCCACAAGAGGATGAGGAGATGCTTCCTGTGACAAACAGTGCCCAGATAAAAAGAAGCAGCTCTCCACACTGCATGTCTTTTTAAGTTCCCTGTTTTCACTCAGGCAGTGCATTCTGGAGGAGTGATGGACTGCCTGCTCTGCAGCTACATTGACCCTTCCATCCTTCCCTCCCAGCCCTCTATTCAAACCCGACCAGCTGTGCACTGAAGACACAAACAACAGCTTTGGCACAGGTCGGCAGCAGGGACACCAGGAAGGAGGTGGCTGGAGGCACGTGGGGACTCAGGGCATGCAGTTGGCATGGGAGATCTGAAGCTCGCCAGCTGCCGGGACCCACCCCCGCAATCTGCTGGTGCACACAGCACCACAGACAAGGGCTTTGCAAAGGGAGGAATGAAATCAATGGAAGCAGAAAAAATTATTTACCCAAAGTTCATGAGTTTGTTATTAATGATTTCTCCCAGACCAATGTGCCAGCACAGTTCTGAGTGCCCATTCTTTATTTGCTGCAAGGCAAGAGCGAATATGGAGCGAGGCAGCACACCACAGCTTTTAAGCACCACAGAAATTGCCTGCCCCACTGCCCTCCCAAGCAGGGACTGGAAACCTGCATACCTTTTTGCTCATTCAACACTTTCTGATTCAAAGCATCTTCCCCCAGACCCCCAGGTGATGTACAAGCCTGTAGACAGGGTGTGTTTTCTCTGCAGAGCCACAGCCCACGGTTGAAAAGCAGTCTCAGATAACTGCTCATAGCAGCTATGAGGCACAGCAAAGGTCTGTCCCACAGAGAATTTGCTGCTGCTGCACTGCAGTTTGGTGGTAGCTGTGGTCAACCCATGCTTGTGGGTACAGCAGTGGGCAAGTTGGAGGTTAATTCCCTGACAAGGCACGCTCCAATTGGACTGTGGGGCATCTGCAGCAGACACGCTCAGACAACCTAGCACTGATGGACTCCTTCAGTATTTATCCTCAAACTGCTCATTAGATAAGGAACATTACAGATGATGAATTGGAGAATCTAAGCAGGGAAAGAGCTGTACACTGTAATATTAAACTGAGGAGTTTGCCACCCAACAAGCCCAGCTTAATCTTCACTATAGGACAGGTCTTCTCAGGCTAAGTAAGTCTTACATTCAATACACATGGCAAAGCTATCAAGCCAGTGGCATGCCAATTTCTACCAGTAATTTTAAAAAAAGTCTTTTTTGGAGTAATATTTCCTTGGCTGAGACTGTCACCCAGGAGTTGTCCTTATCATTGTGTTTGCAGTTTGTGCTTGCCAAAAAGGAACTGGATTTTAATCAACAATTTGTTTCCCTTTAGGGCACCAAGCAGTTCTGCTTAGACTTTGGTATATGACCAACACTCCCCTACCCTTCATTAATATAAATGAGCAGTGCTGTTGCTCAGTAGTGATTTTTTAAGAAGTTATGAGGTTAAAACTGGTCTTTGACACAATTTCTTCTGAGGAGACAGGAGACAGGAGGGGGAAGCAATGCCAGTATTAGGAGAGGCAAGGACTGAAGTCGTGTATCTCTGTGCCAGCTGTTGGGACATGGGATGTTTGAATTATCAGCACTCACTGAAGAATATGGGGGGAAAGTGGCAATCTGTTCATTTCACTTGGGAGCTGAATACTCTTGCTCATAACTTTCTTTAGACCCATTCCAGTTGGAGCACATTTCCCTAAAAGCAGGTCTGGACTAAAGGAATAACACCATGGGACATATCACAGGGGATTACAACTATGCATGTCACAAGAAAATGCAAACCAAGATCTTGCATGGAGCAGTTCCTAAGTAGAGCAATTCCTTCTAAAACGCCTGTCTTCCAGGAACAAAACTTGAGCTGGTTATTACTCTTGTTCTGGAGGGACAAGATTCTTTTTTGCAGCATCTTTCACAGCTGATGGTTAGCTTCCTTGCAGGGGACCTTTTCCTTCCTCCTGTCCTGGCAAGTGGCCTAAGATTTCATCTGTTGAACTCACACACACACACACACACACACACACACACACACACTCACGCACACACACATATGCTTGTTTGAGGGAATATAGATCATATTTCTGCTTCTTGGAAAGGCATGGCCGCCTTGCTCACATGGATTGTTCTTGTCAAAGGGACTGGAGTCCTCACCATGGCAGTGTGCTAATCCTCAGTATTACTTTCAGCTTCCTGAATTTAATCTGAACTTTTCTGTGTAACACTAATGTTATGGAAAATCAGTTGTAATAGACTAGGACCGTTATTGTTCTTCAGGTCAAGCAATCAATGTAGTAATTTCCTTCCACTTTAATGCTATTATTTGGCTGTAATCATTTCCCATTGAGTTTGCATGAGAATGAAGTTGAAATTGCTCCTGCTCACGTTTATCTGGAAAATTTTCAAGACTCTGCTCTAGAATATCAAGACTTTTTTTCCAATAAGCTTTAATTAATTGCGATCATGATTCTGCTGTTCTCTGAAGATTTCATATCTTCTGGAGATATCACCTGAGACCCTCAAGGGACACTGTAATTCACTGTGTATTTCTGTCTGAGAGAGAGCTCACTATGGCCTTGGACTGCAGCCTGAACACATTTTTGTTAGCTTTTTAGCAGCAAAGCTAAACCAGAAAAGAATCCCAAACTCTCTCTTTTATGGACAGTCAGATCAGCCCTCAGTGATTAAGGAAACCGGAACATTGCCTAGAAAGCAAGGCTCAAAATGCTGTCAGTATTCTGCTGTAAATCCTTAAACAGCACATCCATATATAATAGTTTAAATAAAGGAGGGCCAGATGCAGTTCAGAAAAGAAAGTAACTAAAAAGAGTGCCATTATTTAGGGCTTTCCATAAAATACAACTACAATGGCTTATATATCGGTGCAGGGGTCTACAGTCCTTTCACTTTCCTGACAGGTTTATGCACAGTTATCCCTTCCTAGGCTGCCTCTGATGCCTCTTCTGCACTGTGTGACATTGCAAGTCATGAAGAGCGTCAACACAGATCCCAGTCTTTTTCATCTAGGATGTGTCTTTCCCCAGAATGTTGTTGTGTGGTCTGGGAGAGGGGAGGAGATCTTATATACAACATATCCAGGGTTCTTCAGTCAGCAGGGACTGATTCAGACCATGCATCAGATGAGACTCATTGTCCAGTATTTCCCTGGGTCTCCAACTAGTTGACAGGGAAAAAGGAGAAACTTTGACCCAGTTTCCTAAAATCCTCGCAGAGATGTGCTCCAACAATGTCCAAAAGCAGCAGCACTTCATAAAGGCCATTCTTTGCTGAGATAGACTTGGCCTGGCATCCTTGTGCCTGTTAGAAAGCGCCTTCTGCATTGTAAGGTCGGTGTCCAAAAGCAGAGGGACTGGTGGAGCAGAAAATTTGAGGCACACTTGGAAAAGCATGGAGTTGACTTTGCTAACCAGGTTTCCCTTGTGCTTAGCAACAGCTCCAGTCGGCCCCTGGGAGTTTTCAGTAGTCGGGAGCCTTGTTCCTTGGCAGAAACATAATGTTGGCTGTTTAGCATGCTGCTGAACCTGTAATCTACAGCCAAGCAATAGCAAACGCTGGAGCCAAGTGAACAGCAGGCTTGGAAGGGGGTTGTTTGCGAGGGCTGATTTCCTCTGCCATTTGCAAAAGGGCATCCTGCAGCCAGGCTGCATGATTCTGGACTCTGCCTCACCTTGGATGTACTGCCTCAGTGCTCTGCTTGTACAAAATCCAATGCCACTCCTGATAGATAGATTCAGGTGACATCAGTAAGTAGGTAAGAGGCACATTAAAATCAAAGAACATGCAACCCCAGAACACGCACAGCAAAGCCAGATGCTGCAAATGCTTTTTCTCAAGGTGCTGACAAAAGCAGAGCTCTCTCTTACACCTGGCATCTTCTGCAACACTATTTTGTTCCTTTGGAATAATTCTTACTAAGCCTCCACCCTATTTTGACCAGCTTACTTTTTGCATGGAGTCACTTTTGTCTGTGTCCCGCTTCAAGAATACATGGAGGTATCTCAGCACGTCCAAGTCCCTCAGAACCATAATCCACAATATCCTTTGTGCTTCTCTCATGAGTAGTGTTGAAGCAATGGGTACTAATCACAATAAATTGCTCCAAATGGCTCAGCAGTTTGCTAGTAGGGAGAAATGATGAACAGGACAACTGTAGATTCATTTTCACTTGTACTCACAGCCAGAATTGGCATGGACTAATGACTATGGCAAGATGAGCAAATTCATTTTTGCCTGTGACCTCTGCCAGGATTTTAATGTGAGGTCTAATACACTAAGCGATTATGAAAGGACTGTCAATGTGTGTCTGTTGAACACATCAGTGCACCCATATCTAGGGAAGCGTGATGTGTGCTTCCAGCACAATCCAAACTTTGGGGAAATGTTTCATTTTCCTCTCACCAGAAGCGAGTTGTGTATTTGCATAGTGAAAACAGGCACATCCTCTCCTTGTGGAGCAGAGTTCCCCTCCTCCCCTCTCCCCACAGTGAAAGGTGAAATTTCCCACTCAGCACCATGCTCTGCTCCATTATGTCCACATCTTTGTGTGTTCTCACACCCCTCTCCCTTCATGTCATTTCTAGCAGGCAACTGGGATAATTTGTACTAGGCTTTGTTGACAGAGGTAAAACAAAAATAAAATTGACTACAGCATAATGCATTCAAAACAAAAACCTGGGCTTCCCTTTTAGCTTGTTAAATAAAAAGCCAGGACATAAACACTTTTGGGAAATTCTAGGCCATGTTCCAGTTGCCCTTTTTTCAGTTCCGTCTCCAAATGAGAGATTTCATAATGGTTTAAGATGTAGAGAGTCAACCCTCTATGTCATGTCCCAAGTGTCCAGATAGCACAGGCATGCAAGACAGACACCATGCACACAGAAAAGACAAGGAAAAGAGAGTCTAATACATCACAACACATCCATAATGCTCCCTGTTGTGGAGAGGGGTCCAAGCTGGACTGAGTTTTGCAGACTTCCTGAGCAAACTGGTGGCATTGGTACCACTAGACTGTGCTGGGCCACGGACTTATGGAGGTGCCACTGAGGTTATCACATGCAGTGCCTCAATAACAGCAACTGTGAACTGTGTTGGGGGTTCTGGGACCACCCTGCCATCCATGTCCCCTTCTCCTTACTTTTGAAAGAGATAAGTGGGGTCTGCAGGTTAAAAGAGCTGATTCTTGAGCTGCAAAAATCATTCTGGGGTTTAGACAGCACTATCTCCCATCCCAAGTTGCCATGTGAAGTTTGACTCAGCAATTTGGTTGTGTTGGAGTCTCAATCATCCAGCATGAGCCCCCATCAAAGTAAATACATGACAGGCAAAAGAAAACACAGAACACCTTGGTCCAGTCATGGCAAATCTCACTTCCTTGAGCTTGTGTGCTCACACTTTTCCTCCTCACCCCCCACCCCGTTAACATGTCAGACTGGTCACTGTCCCTGGAGAAAACTCCATCTGACAGCTACCTTGCAGGCTGATGGCTTCACAGGGGACTTCAGGAGACCCACAGGTTGCACTTTTGCCCTTTTTAACTTCTGTATTATGAGCAACACTAATGGCAACATGACAAGCTGGAGATAGATGGATGTAAACAAACTCCCAGCAGCAGTCACAGGAGAATTATTTGCATCATTATCTCTTTCGTTCTAACCTGCAAAGGATCAGGACATTTATATTTTTGACATGTACTGCTGGTCAGTTTAGCAGATGCAGGTTTAATTCATATCCTTTCTTGAAGAGGGAAAAAAGAAGGAGGATTGGAAAGGCTTTGCCCTTGTTTATGGGGAGGCTCTAAAAGGTTGAAGGAAAGCTGAAGTTCATCCTCAGCAGTGGTGCCAGTCTGTTTATAAGCTATGGGCACAAGAAGCAGAAACTCTCAGGTTAGAAATCAATCTAGATTGAGAGAAAACAGGTACTGAGGCAGCATATGGTACAGAAGATCACATGGGAAGGTCAGTGGATGAACAGAAGAGCATATGGTGCAACTAAATGTGGACTTCCTGACAGTGTCCCAAGGGACTTTTTGGCTGCTTTCAAAACCATCTCTTGGAGAGATCCATGGAGGAACATGCAGCTAGGGATTTCTCTGAACGGGAGCAGGCAAAGTGCAAGAGTTGCATGAACTGGAAAGAAGGAAGGGCCATATTTCTTTCTTTAAAAATCAGACAGATGTTTGGGTTATCCCCACATATATTGATTCACCACCATCTTTGAGGTCTGTGTCATCTGGAGGCCTTGAAACCAGAGATGAATGAAGAATATTCTCCTCAGGAGCCTCACTGCTGGAATGTTATTCTGCTGCTTGAAAGGATGTGGGGTGAGGAAATGGTGTGAAGCACAAGCAGTACATGAATGTTGGCTACCTACATGGTAGAGCTGCTGGACAATCCACTGGAGGCAGAAGTCGGCTTGCAGGCCAATAACTTGATATCAAACTCTACCAGGTCCAGAAGTGAGGAATTTTAGTTAAATCTCCAACCAGGTCTCCTCCAAGCACACAAGAGTGTTCAGCTGGAAGTCCAGGAATAGAGCCCTCTGAAGGAAAAGTGCAGGGGTGAGGTGAGTTTCCTGCCTCACTCCTCCGTAGCACGTTTCAGCTGTGAGAAGACTTCACCTTTTGCATCCTGTGCAGTCCTTGGTCCCAGCAAGCTTCTAGCTGTGCTGCCAGGCAGTGCGAGTGCTGCTGGCTGTGATGGAATGGGCAGTTCTGTGCTGGAAGCTTGACAAAGGCCAGCAGTTCATTAGACACAGGCCAAAGAGCATCTAAAGGGGACATATGCTAGAGTTCTGCTTGGCCTGTAAGCAAAAGCCACTGCTGGTGGATGTAATAAGATATATAGAGGGTAAAAGCCTCACAGTCCAACCAAATTCTAGTCCTGTGAAGCCATACCATTGCTAGTACCCCAATGCCCTTATTTCTTCACATCAGAAGCTGCAAACTTTTAATCCTGTAGTATATATTAACAGAGTCTCTTACAGTTTTCTTCATCCTAAAGGCACCACTGTATTTCTCAGGTGACATGTCTAATACGGGGTGTTACATGCCAGCAGAATCCTAACATGATTCCAAAGACCTCCTGAGAAAAATAAAACCTCCCTAGAAACAAACTTTCCCAGCTCTGTCAGCAGTAAGAAAAACCTATGGAATCAGACCCAACAAGGAATTAATACACCATACCATGTAATACAATTATTTTTATGGAGTCAAGCCATCAGGTTGTTTGCTTTTTTCAGACATTTCCCTATGACAGATCTCATCCCTTCATGTTTTTCTTATTTAAAAAAAAATAAAAGAAATCGCCAAACCTCAAAATCCAAAGTACTGAGATTACACACTGAGGAAGCACTTGGAAAGTTTCACAGAGAAAACTCTGTATGAGCTGTTCTGTGCTTTTCCAGAGGACCTTCAGGATTTTCTTCATTTAGATTTATGAAAGGACCAGCATATTGATTATTTAACTGCCATCTGAAGTTTAATAATATATAGAAGAAGTAAATGGAGCTGCTGAGGAATTTAACTTGCCTATAAATAGAGAGTGGCATCCCCATTAATTCATTAAAGGTATATGGGGAAGTGTAACATATTCCAATTAACATTTCATAAGATGGTTGTAGCTTGTTAGTTATGAACCAACATTTGTCATTTTCTTTTTAGAGCAATTAAATTATATCCAATTCCCTTGGCAGGCTGGAGCTGTCTCCTTTGATAGCTTTCAAAGTTTCTAGAGAGGACACACACAAAAGCTAAAGAGGCTCCTGTTTTGCAGCTTTTCCTTTTTCCTTTTCCTTTTCCTTTTCCTTTTCCTTTTCCTTTTCCTTTTC
>JAHLSL010000013.1:8297625-8353715 GCA_025920805.1 Petroica traversi | reverse complement strand
CTTTTCCTTTTCCTTTTCCTTTTCCTTTTCCTTTTCCTTTTCCTTTTTCTTCTCCCCCTTCATTTTTTTCCTCTCTCACTCTTTCTCTCTGCCAGTTAGAAAACATTTTATATCCTGGATGGGCTTATTCACCCATTATTCAGTTAAATAACCACTAGCTAGATATATCTTGCTCAAGCACAACAACTGGCCTGGTACCAGATGAGCTTGATACTTACTTCACAAACAATGCTGTCTTCGTAGATCTAAATTAGAGCTGTATTTGAAATACTTAAAGTTTACCCATTACTGTTTGCCCTCAGTGAAAATCCAAGCTCTGGTTACATCCCTGCTCACTAGGATTAGAACTGTCACAATATTTATTTAACAGGAGAAGGCATGCTAAGCCATGCTGCAAATATTGCTGTGCCAATATGAAGAGGAACTTACTGCTTTTTACAGTGTTTCTTTTTCTGCATGTGCTCTCTCTCCATCCCTCCCTCTTTTCTCTTCTTCCTGATGTCCCCATGTTCACCAGCCCCACTGGTCCCTCCATATGTCCTCTCCCACAGATGACATTTCTATTGCCCATAGAATGATTCTGGCGGAAAAATATGTTTGGAAAAGGGCTGTGAAAATTGGGATTGGTGTTGATGGAGGTGAGGGTTGGCAATACTTGGCCTGTCCCCTCCTCTCTGGTGTCCCTTGTGCCCCAAACTACACTGATCAATACAATGGACACATGGTAGGGCATGGAGTCCTGGCCTCTTGGTTCCTCATCCTCCTTGGTGAAACTCAGGCTGCACCACAAACTGCCTCCAGCTGGGGAATGTGTCCCTTAGTCATTAGGTCAGATTTTTCCCACAGCAGCAAGACCAGGTGCACTTTTGGTCTTTTCCCATCTCATTGTGAAAATGTAAGCTATGAGGGGGGAGGGATATTATCCTTCTCTTTCACTGGTTGATGTAAATTCCCATTCCCCACAGGGAATGGATGAACAAATACCCTTGGTTCTAGTGCTAGGATAGCCTGGTAATTTCCCCTTCTTTCTGAGATACAAAACACAGTCCCATCCTCCAGTCTGCAAAGTCTGCTGAATTTCTGGAGCTCAGCAAAGAGAGGAATGGTTTCCAGCCCTCTAGAAAGATAGCAGCACAAGGGAAGGAAAAGCAACAGTGAAAAGGTACGAGGAAGACTGTGGTAAGCAGTATACATGTACTTTATGTTGATAATTATGAAAGAACAAAGTTGCTATCTCAGGTAGTTAATATTTTCAGCCTGATTTCTTCAGCAATCATTCTGTCTGTCAGTTCCCCTTTAATAACTTTTGAACCAGTTGGCCAATTTCAATTCGATTTGACAAACAGATGGAATTTTGAGTGGTAAAAATTCTTGCTGGATTTACAGTGTTGGTGCCATGTTGAGCAGAGAACACAGCCTCCCCTGAAGGGAGCAGTCTGTGAGGGCTGCACAGAAGCCTTCTGTGCAGGGCAGGGTCACCCTGTATAGTGTCAGCACCTGGGACCACCCCAGGTATGGATACTGCATAGAAACATTTCTGAACCCCAGGTGAAATCTGGTTCTCCAGAAAGAGGAGAGGGTAGGGCGGGAGAATGGGAGGAAGAAGGTTTGCCAGGTGTCCTTTAGGACAGCTACATCTCTGTGCAGAATAAAGAAGAACTCCAGGGAATACCCTAGGTTCTTCAGAAAGGGCTGAAAAAGCAGGGGAAAGTAAACTCTACAGGTACAGCATCACAAAAACCAGGAATGAAGGAAACACTGCCATTCAGTCTACTAAAAGTGTAATGAGGAAAGCAAATCCAGCTGCTTTCAGCCAACCCATCCCAGTCTCTAGGTGAGGAACACTCCATTCAAGGACTGAATTCTAGAGCTAACAGACTTGTAACAGTCAATTATCATTTCAACTACAGATGGGAAAACCTGATAAAATGTATCCTGTATGGACAGGGGATTGAAATAGAGCTTGGGCAGGGATTTCAGACAGAGATTAGTGGCCATAAATACATGAAAAGCAAAGGACTTTAAGACACACGCACAGCGCCACCATTTATAAACTGCCATGTTTATATACCTCACCATTCGTGGGCATGCTGGGAAGGCTGCAGAACTCAGGCCCAGACTCTACATGAAGAAAGACCCTTTTCCTTTAACATTAGTGCAGCTTGCAGAAACTGCAGTGTTTTTTTTGTTTGGGGCTTTTTTTTTTTTTTCCCAAGGACAACCAAGAAAAAAAAGAAAAGCCTCTGTGCCTATTGAGATGTTTCTCATCTGCTGTGCTAAGTCTGTGCTAGAGTTAACTCTGCGTCTGCATCTTCATCAACAATGCGACATTGCTTACACCAATTTGATTTTACCTTGTCTGGGAGATGAAAGCATTTTATAAGTTTCAAAGAGCACTCTCTGGCTGGGATCCAAACACAGGAATATAGTGCTGAAAAGAGAATTGCTGGAGACTTTTGTGTCTGGCATATGGTGTGCTAGTTTCCTTTCTAATCTGGGTAATGACGGTCAGTATGAAGTGCTGAGTTGGTTGTGTTGGCCAAGGCACTTGACAACCTGCTCACACAGGTGGGGATTTCAAACCCTGACCAGCAAAAAGAAATCTAATCAATCATTTCACTGTAAACCTGAAAATATGTATTTTCCTCCTCATTTCTGAATAAATTTTTCTGGAGAAGACAAGAGTCCTGACTGGGCTGCAGCAATGGGAGATTTCTATAGCCTGTGCCACATGGGGCTATTTGGTAGTGCACCTGGTGGATCCCACTAGCATCTGTGACTAATTGAGAAGATAAATCCATTTTGCTGGAGTGGTTTAGATTTCCAAAAGTCCTTCAGTCGATTCCAGCTGAGCTGATTAGAGTCCAGCTCTCTGGGAGTCATTACTGCCAATCCCACCAGCTGGCCTGAATTTTGCAAGGAGAAATAAACAAGGAAAATGCATTAAAAATGAATAAATCTATATTTCATGACTTATGCAAACTGATTTTCCCCAAAGGGCGTCATATTCCTAACATCGTCTCATCTTTGTGATGTTTCTGTATGGCTTGGCTTGCTTGTGGATCTCCTTCAAAAGGAGAAGTATTTCAAGAGTTAAGTGTCAGCATCAATGAAATTAAGAGCATTTTGGATATAGATGAGATAAGGGCACATACAGCCTCTGGATATAGACACATATAGAGGTAATGAATTCAATATCTAATGCAAGATCTAAATTCTTGCATTCAGCCAAGTTATATTTATCACAGATTCTGCTTCTTAGAGCACAGTCATAGCTGGAGAAGGATTAGAAGTGCAGTTCGTTTCAGTTACCTTAGACTACTTAGCAGTTGTATTTGCGGTAGATTTTGCTCATCTGCCAGTTACAGGATTTTTCAGTATCTCTGTCAGTTATTTTGCAAATGGGAGGAAAGTGTCACCACGTTTGGACGTGATCATGCTGGCCCGGGAGCCTATGTTTGGATAAACCCCCCCCATCTTCCTTCCACCTCATATATTTCTAGCTAGTCCATCTGAGGGACCTGTCACTAGTCCCTCTGCAGACAGATGAGCCTCCATCAAGCCCCAGAAAGGGTCAGGATTTTTTGTCACTCAATTTTTCTTTTTTCTTGTTACCTTTTCCCTCTAGTAGTTTATTCAAGCCCAGGGAAAGAGCTTTGTCCCTAGCTCATGTAGAGCTCTGATATATGCAAATCCTCCTTGTGCTCCCATGGCGCTTTTTTTTCCCTCTTCTTTCCTTTTAATTCTAGATTTGAAAATAAAATGTGAGCTGGCTGCATAGAGATCTCTCATGTGTGCAACTTCCAATTGTGGCAAATTGGAACTGTCGATGCAAGCAGCTCAGATTTATTTATATATTTAAGGGGAAGGAGGGAGGAGAGGGAAAGGGAGGAGGAGATGCTTGTGTTGGAAAGGAAAAAGAAAAATAACAGATCCAAGCAAAAAGGGATTTGAATCTCAAATACTGCTCCCTGACCCATATTACCCAAATCCCTCCAGTCTTGTCCATGGCTGCCTCTTGCCTAGTTAAAATCAACAGGCAAAAGATCAAAAACATTTTTCCCCCCACAACACTTAAGAGTTGTTGAGTTCTGCAGATGCCATTAGGCAACCAAAGTCTAACAGTGAGACTGATGCAATTAATACTTGGTGCTTCAAAACATTAACATAGCTATTTATATAAATTAGTAACCTTAAGCCCAAGCAGTAGCATTATTACAGCATTACTAATTAAATCACAATAAGCTTAGTTTGCAGTATTATTAATTATGAAGCTGACATAGTGACGTTGGAGATCTGATTGGCCTATTGTCAGTCATTACCCAACCGGTAATGAACCAGATAGGCAATGAAAATCAAAGCTGACACTCCAGCAGTGCTGTTCCCAGTTCCCAGGAAGAAGGGCCACCATTCCAGCAGAGGAAGCATCAGCATCCTCCATCAAAGCAGGCAGGGAGCATGAACAGAGCCTGTGGCCATGGGGAGGTTCAGGGGGGAGGTTATCTCCTGCCTCATCTGCAGTCCTCAGACCCAGGAGGAAAAGTCACTCATGGCTAATGAAGAGGTAGGGGATGTCTTTTCTGAGAGTAAGAGAACAAAGCTTTGTCACCTCTAGTGGAATCTCTGATTGGACTGGATTAGAGAATACCCCTAAGGGTATATAGATTTTTATGTCTACGTTAGTGTAAGGAAGAATATTAACGTGACCAGTCTGTTGTGGGCACCTCTGTGATAATTTATAAAGGACTTTTCATGAAGAGCTGTCCAAGTGTCATTTTTAATGGAAAGGGCAGCACGACAAAGCCACAATCTCAGGGAAGTATCCATTCACAGGCAAACTGTGATGTGCCCAGGGGCAGGGGGAAAGAAGGCAGTGTCGATGTTAACCCAGGACTGCAAATGGGAGCAGAGGCTGTTGGACTTTACACTGGTTGTGTTTCCACTGAACACAACACAGTTTACCGGTGCTGGAGCTGAGGAAAGACAGATTGGTGATAAGAGGCTGAAGAGGAGTCCAAGGTCAGGAAGCTACCAACCTCATAGGCTGGACCTACCTAGCCCAACCTAGATAACTCTGTCATTCTGAAAACACAAGTTAGTCAGAATTTGCCCATCTTTAACGTGGCAGTAAGAGACAGAACAGAGACATCTGCACAGCAGTCTTGGTCTTTGCTTTGGGAAGGAGATGATGAGTTTATGCAGAACAAGAGGTACTCTCTCCTGTATTACAGCAGTTCTCCTGCACAGCCAGAGATTATTGGAGCAAAGAATGCATAAAACAGCAGGAATTTACTCAGTGACAGCCTGTGCATCTTTCATTAAAGTAAGAGCAAGTGATTGACAGGTGTCAGTTTTGTCTGCACCTGCCTCTCCTTTCCTGATGGACCTAAAATGATGAGCGAGCCATAGAAGTAAGCCAGCTGTCTTCCACTCCTGTTATCCACAAGAACAATTCAAAAGCAATAAAACACTCAGAGTTTGGGAGCAGAAGGGCATATCCTTCCCCCTGACTCAGGGTTATCATCTCAACTTCTGCCCACAAAAGGGAACCTTGTCTAGAGAACAAACCAAAAAAAATTAAAGCAGGGGGAAAATTATAATGGAAAGATCTAGTAGCATGGAAAGATCTGTTAATCTAATGGAATTGAAGAGAGGGGCAAAGGTCTTGTTCAGTTTTTGGATCAGTTAAAGGATTTGCAAGGTCCTGAGAAACTGAGGATCACCACTTGCCACTGGAGAGATGGCAGATTCCAGCCCTCACTGCCAGCTGACATTTCTCATCCAATCTCCAGCCAAGGGAGGTCTTTTGCCTCCTTTGAAGAATGGGCAGAGGGATGCTGTAGGTTGTATTTCTACCCCACACTGCTTAATGTGTGATGGGTGATGTCAGAAACTGCTCTGTTCTCACAAACCAGATCTTGCTGGCATCTCCTCTCAGCATCAGTCTTAAAACACTGACCTGCAGCAACAACAAAGAAAGAAAACCTTGGTCTATCCACAGTAAAACACAAAGAAAATGCAATCTCTAAATTAAACTGCACAAAGCTCCCAGGACAGGTCTCAGGATATAAGTCCTCCCACTTTTTAAGATCCCAGACCTGACAGAGATTTTTTTAGTGCTGCAGCATATATGGCTACAGCTACCTGTTCAGGGGAGCACAGCATAGTCTGCCATAAATTATATGCTCTTTCAAGAGAGACCTGAATTTTCCACCAGCTGAGGTTGTGACCCTTCTTATGCCCTGATGAGAGAGCTCCTGGAGCCATAACCCCAAATCCATGAATATTTTGCAAGGATTAGGCTTTGCACTAGCTACAAAGGAAGGGACGGATACACTCCTGACTAGCCGAGGTTTGTGTTCCTGCTGTTGCATAGGTCAGCAGATGGCACTGCTACATTTAGACTTACAGGGGTTTTTTTTCTTCTTAATGTGCAAATGTGTCTTTTTCTAGAAGTGCTGCATTGCTGTACTGCCTTCTCATTGCTGCTTGACTGCTCAACATTCAGTGCTCCCCAGGCCGCTCACAGCTCCCTGACCACAAGCTGCTGTTGGAAACTGGATGTTGGTGGGACAAGTTGGAACTGGGGACTCTCTGCAGGTCAGATTTGAGCAAGTCTGTTCCAGGGCAAGTAGAAAGACTACTATCTTAGATTATACTCAGTTTCTACGGTTCAGTTTGCTTTTTCAGAATTGCCACGTAATAAAGATGTGCTATAAAAGTGACAGTATCTTCAGCATTTCAGAGTGCTGAGATGATGTCTGGGAATGGCTGTGGTGGCTCAATGCCCCCTAGACCAACATCTGGTCTCTAGAAGAGGCAGTAAGGGGATGCTCAAGGAACAATAAGTACAGGTGACCTGTCCCCTTAAGAGTGCCCTGGGGTTATCCTGAGCTAGATGCAATATCTCTGTTGTGCCCTTATTCTCCTGAAGCCCACCTTGCTGATAGGATCCACAACATCCCTCAACAAGGAGCTTCACTGTCAAATAACCTGTTGTATGAATAATACATGCTTTTTTTGCTGGCTTTGAGCCTGGCTCCTGATAGTTCCATTTGTTGGTCTTGGGGATAGCTAGCGTTCAAGGAAAGGAGCGATCCCTCCTACTCTCTTCATGCCACTGACATCTTTGTAGCCCCTTAGTCACTAGATAGTCACTACCTATCAGTTGCTGAAGAAGCCGGAACACATGGAGGAGAGAGGGGTGAGAAGCAAGAAAAAGCTCAGACAGCACGATAAGCAGCACGAAGCAGGGACCACAAGATAGTCTCAGCTCTCTACAGCCTCGCCTTTAAGCAGGTTCTGTCTTATCCCAGCAATGATGGGTGAACAAGGAGGCAGGGGATGGGCCTGGGCAAGATGGGCCTGCTCATCATAATCCATAAGGGAGGTTAAGAAGCCACGTTGCTGGAAGGATTGCCAGGCTAGCCTACAGCATGGCTCAGAGCCAGACCTGCTAGGAACATAAGGAGGTGCCTGAAGACATTGGCAGGCATTCTAAGGAGGTAAAGACTGAGAGCAAAGAAGAATAGGAATACCATGGGAGAGACTTAAGCACATTTATGCTTAATTTGGATGGGAAGACCCTGGAGGAATACCTGCTCTGACAATCCCCAGACTGGGGCTGGAATCTAGAAAAAGCAGCTGCTTATTTAAGGCTGAGCTGGGAGCTGTCATAGTCCAAGGAAGTTGGGAAGTTGCTATCAGTGAGCACCCAAGAGCTCTTGAGGAGCAGGAACACTCCAAAACAGCAAAGACAGTGTATTTGTAAGGAAGCCTCAGTCTCTCAATAAAATTTGTGTTCTTTCCACTTTATGGTCAAGGAGTTGCTTTCACCCCAGAGAGCAGGGAAAGCCAGCTGCGCTCCGAGAGCTGATGCAGGTGGTAAAGGGGAGTCAGGTGGCCACAGACACAACACACAGACCTTTTCAGCAAGGCTATTGCAGCACTGTGATGTGATATGTGGGTTCATAGTACCCAGTCTTACAATAGGGTCCTTGTGGCTAAAGCAAAATTCTAATAGAGGCCATCTCCCACACACTGTGGTTGTCTGAGGGATAGGCTACCAACTGATCCTTTGTCTTCCATGGGGAATTGCTCTGGAAGAAGCTCTTCAAGGGCCTTCGCTGTGCACTTCTGGCAAGGTGAGCATAACCTGGGTGTTGCCCTAAGCTTTCTGGATGTCTGCTCAAGGGCTGTAGTAGCAGCAGCCCAGGAAGATGCTGTTGTGCTCAGAAGTCTAGAAAGCAGAAGTAAGGATTTGAAAGAGGAGTGAAAGGCCTTGATAGGAGTGTGACAAAACACATCTCCAGACACCAGAGGGATGAATACAAAGAATGGCTTGGTCCAAGGCTGGGCAAAGGTAGCCTGCTGGATGTGTGGAAAGGGACAAGACTGCATTTAAACAGCCCTGCTGTGTCACTACTACATGCCCAGGGAGACCCAGCAGCCCCACAGAACAAATAGCCAGCTTCTGTAGCTCTTAAAAGCATCAAACACCATGATAGGCATGAAGAGCCAGCAGCAAAGGGACACTGTTCAGCCCCTTGGATGAGGACAAAGTACTCTGCATAGCCAAGCACATCCAAAGCTCCCTCAATTTCTTTGAAGGTCTTTGTTCACCCTCTTGCACCACTTTTCTGTTTTAATTTTCAGATTACAGCAAGAGGAAGGAATACAGGAGCCAAAGGATTCTATCAGGCTGTATTAAAAGCAGCAGCAGCCGCTGTAGCATCAGTCAGAACTCGATCAGAAATGACCTCACTAAGCTGCTCATCTTCTTTGTGCCTTTTCATTCCTGGCAAAAGCCCTGCCAAGCCAGAGCGTTCTCTGAACAGACCAGGCAAGAGCATCCAGCCCACAAGAGGAGCCCACCATCACTGCAGCTGCTTATTAAAACTGGGAGAGGAGGCTGAGCACCAGGAGTCAGGGCTGTTTTTAAGTACTCTGGGCAGATCTTAGAAAACACAAGGTGGGCATAAAAACGTGCACTGTGATTTCATAGATGATTATACTTCTGAATCAGGCTGGTGAAGAAAGGAAGGCAGGAGCTGTGATATTAAATGAAAGGCTGCACAGAGAAGCATTGTTGAGCAGGAATAGTTTTAGGGTACCTGGAAGGCATCACTCTTTTTAATACTTGCAAGGGATTTTTATGAGAAACAAGATATTCCTTTGCTTTGTTTTATTCTCCCTTGAGATGGGATTCAGATGCAATGCTGAAATACAGATTTCACCCAGCCTGGCATTTTGGGAAATCTCTTCCAGAAACTCTACAGGTGTTGGGGACTGGATCCTGATTTGGACCTCATTGCTCAGGTATGAACTCAGAGTAGGTTTGGAAGGAGGTATGGTTTGGTGCCAACCCCTACACACAGGGAAGCATGGAGGTTGGCAAATAGAGTCAAAAACCCCCACAACAACACCAGCTTAATACAGCTACAGATTTAAGCTTGTCTTGAACTCTGAGACCTTGACAACAGTTTGTAAAACAATTCTAGTCTGCCTTGACAGAAAATGGAAATGGTGAAGGAGATGTCAAAAACAAACTGGAGCTGGAAGTCAGTTCTCTAAAAAGAGAATTTAGAGGACAGAGAGCTGAATATTTGAGTCTTATAACTGCAAGCGGTGATTGTGTTCATGCCATAGGAATGGGCACTGAGCTCTGTGTCCCTCCAGTCCTTCCCACTCATCCAGAACAGGGGACCGTTTAGGGCAGTGCTGGTTTCCTCCTTGTCTATTTACCTTTACAAACTGAGCTTCCCAGGGAACTGGGGGACTCCTGGGTCCCACAATTTGAATAATTCCAATGTGAGTACACCGATTCTCAGCAAAGAGCTGTTCCCAGACAGGCTATGATGCCATAGAGCATATTGCTTGATCAAAAGATTACTAAAATAGTACTGGATAGGAGACAGGCACTGGCAAGGCAGCGTCCAGCTTTTGACAAAACCATGGATAAGCTGGTGTTGACTAAAGTTTCCCAAACCCCCACCTAAACTTCAAGCTTCAACTCAAAATGCTGATTCCAAAGCATATGCTCATGGCATAAATTCCTCCTCACTGTCTTCAAGCAGCTGTTGTGAATTTTCTGTTCCTCTCCCTCTCCCAGCTGGGCTTGCAACACCAATGATGTCTTGTTAATATGAGGTCCAGAAGGATTAGCACTTGTAGAAGTGAAGAACCTGGACAGCATAAATGGGTCAAAGCTCAGGAAAATTATGACACTATAATTATGCCCTAGAAGTACAGCCCCAGTGTGGGGAATGAGATTAATGCCTTTTCCTGGTGCTAGGAAAAACAAAGGTAGACACGGTTAAAGGGTTGGGGATCTTTACCTCGGTATTTTAATAGGATCCCATTCAATGCATCACTTCACCCAGGTGACACATGTTGCAATGCACACATCCCGTCAATCATGTACACAAGTACACCTTACACATTAGTATATCCAACAAGGGGGCCCAATAAGGGAGCTGGGGTGGGCTGACCTCTAGTTCACCGAATCTGTCCTACTAGGGGACCTTGGCTTCTCAAGATAATAGAATGTTTTGTCTCCCTGGCTCTGCAGTTCTGGGGTGTTTAGTTTCATGGCCTGCATGACTCCTACAGAACACTAAGCACTAGAATAAGTAAAGGATTACAAGTATGCATAGTAACATTTGTGGATACATAGAACTGTGTAAAAAGTATATAAAAGAAAAAGCAAAAAAGTAATTTCGGCATCAAGATGAAAGCAGGGAAGAACAAGAATTTAGGAAGTGAGTGGATAAAAAAGGAGGGACTTCACTTGATGATGGAGAAAGATGACACACTTTTTTGGTCAGTAGAAAAAGCAGGTTAATGAAAAAGAGGGAAGAAAAACCACTTCAGAGTTTGGGATCTTCTTCCATCAAATTGTAAAATTCCTCTAAGTATGGCATTAACTGGGATATGATACTAACCTGTCATTCCAGCCATTGGATGCTTTTATAATTCTCATAGGTCCCTCTGATAGCCTACTGCCCCTTTAGGCACCCAACTGTGTCACCCCAGCAGCTCTGTGCCACCTGCCCCAACTTCCAGCAAATCAGTCCCTGCAGTTGCCCAGAGGCAAGAGGCAGAAAAGGAAGAGCAAGGGAAGAGGAATTATTTTGGTCTCTTTTCAAAGCAGGGCAAGTGCTTAGTGTTAATATGCAGAATGCCTGTATATCTCAATTATACACCTCCCACAGGGGCCTATTACAGCTACCCTGGGCAGCCAACATGTGTCAGCAGAGCAAACATCGAAGGCTATCCCAATGTACTCCAAAAATAAAAAGCAGAGAAAGCAAGACATGAGCCTGTCTACAGCTGCTTCTTTTCTCCCCTCCCCTTCCCCTTGTGGTTTTCAGGTCTAGCTGCCAGGCCTATGCCTTAGCATTTTAACATGTGCATGAAATTGCAATCCTCCCTGTCTCTCCCTACATGGTGGAAATTGGGAAATTAGCATTGCCCCATCAGAGCTTGTACAAGTTCATGTTACAATTCAATGTTGTTTTTTTAAATGGTTGATTGGAGATTGGAAGATGGAGGGAAAAAAAGGAGAAGGAAAGGGAAGAAAAATGTTTTTCAAGTACAAAAGTGATTTTTGGTGTACAGATTCCTCCCTGACAAACAATATTCCCACAGCTTGGGTACCTGAAAGGCAGAAAAAAATTAAATACATCCTTGAAAACATATAAACCTTACCATCAACAGAGATTTGTGCTCTGGAAGAGGCAAAAAATCCATGCAGTCTAAACACTTCAGTACTTTTTTTATTAAGTTCCATTTAAAGGTGCTCAGATATAGCCACAGAGGAGTACAACACAATCCCAAAGATGGATCAATTTTGCAAACTGGGTCCTGGAATTGATGATCCACTTCACTCTTAGTAACTCCTTTTAACTCCCACTTCTTCCCCTGTCTATTCCTTCCTCACCCCATAGACATTTGCACAGTACCACCAGAATATTCGCTGAGCTGAAGTTCCTGGTAGAGTTTCACACATATGCAAAACCTGAAGAGAAATACCTTGAATGAACAAACCATGCATGAGGAAAAGGGAAAAGCTAATTCTAGTTAATCCTTGACTCCGAATTTACTGGGAGCTGCCCAGTGGAGTTCACAGCTTCTGCTGGTTTTCTGGCCAGCACTTTCCTCACACAGCACTACCAAGACTGGAGCCCTGCTGAAACCTAAACAGAGCCACAGCTGACACCCTTCCAGTGGCAAGAGGGTTAATGTGACAGGGATGCTGTGGCACAGAAGCCGGGCAATTGTGTGTCTCTTCTGTTTTCAACTTAATTTCCTGTGATTGAGCAAGGGAGAAAAACATTCAGAATTACTACAAGTAAGTGCAAAACATTTTGAAATACCCAAAGAAAATCCTGGTTACAGAGCAGCCTGTTGACTTTATGTGGCCCAGAAATAGCTCCTGTCTTCACAGATGTTTTCCTGACATATTATCCCCCATATATTACTGCACCTTCTCTGAACTATCTTGCTCATCCTTTCACTGTTTGCTGTCATATCTTTCTATTATCTGAGAACATCATATTGTTATCATTAGACTGATGCTTATCCACTCCTTGCCTTCCTTTTTATCTTACCTAGCCTGGCTGCATTTCCGACCATGCAGGAAAGTGTTTGTTGGTCTGAACAAATTCTTTCTGGCTATTATATCATGCACTTTCAGGTTTCTGGTTCTGTTGGATAGAAAGTGTCTTTTTTTGTCACTTGCCACATATGGACCTTAGGCAGCAAAAAGAAATGAGCTTCACTTTAGGATAAAGCCCAAGGGTCAGATTTAGGCTATTCAGTAGCTGGCACCTCTGAGATGCTTCATATCTCTCTCCTCTTGTAATTTTTAAATCAAAGCATTGAACTCTTTTGAAAATCTGATTTATTCAAAGCATCTGATAGGCAGAAAAAAGTTCTTAGTGTGACAGTCTCTGTAAGAAGAAGAAACCAAGTGATTTTACAATGCCATATTGTCTCAGTGGGGTTCCCCTCACCTCACGTGGAACAGGAAAGCAGCAGGCCACTGCCAGATTTGGCAGTGAATGCTTACTGAACACCACAAAAGAAGCTGTATTATCCCACCTGTAGGCATCCACAGCTCCTAGAGGGATGTGAAGGTGTCCCCAGAAGTGTATGGGCATGAATTGCCACCTCCTGTTGCCCACCTGGGCTGCCACCAGATGGGTTCATCACCAACACCTATGTCTATAAGCACTAACAACCAATGTGATGGACACAAACACCACTATTGTCTTCAGCCTTGTGTCAGCCAGGAGCAACTCAGCTTCAAAAAACAGTTTCCAGACTGAAGATGTTACAGTAGTCTTTCATGAGACTGCTGACAGTGCTTACAGAACCCCATACCTCATTACTTCCTCCATCAATGCCCCCTTCTTGTATAAATTAGAGTGAATTACTGTATTCATTCGGAATAATATATAGCCACAAATGGATTCACATCAGTCAGAAAGGATACGTTTATTCATGAGCACTTGAGTGTTTATTTCAAGAATATTAGTGGGGACAAATGAACTTTAGAGATACTAGTACTGTTAAGTAGCTGGGAGTATTCCTCCTGGAAGTGTGCTTCAAGATTTTTTTCAATGGTTTCTATTTACTACTCAGACAATGGGTTAGCAGATCACAACCACATGATTCCAGACAATTTTTGAATAAAGGGGTTCCTTTCCTATTAATAGTCTCTCTCATCCATCCCAGCAGTAGAAACAAGACTGTACAACATGGGCAGCCACTTGTACAAGCAGTAAATCAGAAACAGGTCTTACTCGTTGCAAGTAAGAGCCATTCATAGATGGAGCAGCATTTGAAAATGGCTGTGCTGACTATAGTTTGAACAGTTGAGAAACTGCAAGCAATCAACACTTTAATAGAACTCCTAATTTGCTTGCAGATAGTCTGGCAAGGAGAAAACTACTAAAGGAGCTAAATCAGTTGCAGGAATAATTTTCAGTGGGTAATTTGACCAACTCCAATATGATGGTATTCATGTGCAAAAGCTCTGAAAATCTTTTCTCAATGGCCTGCAGAAAATTACTACAGATTTCTTAGGGCTATGGATCAGAGCTGCTTTCGCTGTTCATAAAGTAGAGACAGTATCTGTAGAAGACACCTGTGTTTCAGTTCCACAAAAGCTTCTGGCTTTGCAGTGCTGCACAGGGTCTCCAGGTTTTAAGGATGCGCTTGAGGTTTAGATATGTCATGTGAGTATATCAATTTATTGCTATACTAAGGTACATTTTGCCTGAAATCTGTAGTTACATGAGGCTACACACAGCAGAGACTCTTGTTCAAAATACTTAGCTAATAGTTTACAGGGTGACTCAATAATTTAAGAGGATTAGTAGCTGGAAATGAAGCCTTGCAGCTATGCACCGCTTATGTAGTTCCACTCCAAATTTACAATTATCTGATGGTTCTTTGGTGGCTGAGGTGAAGTGAATTGCCACCTCCAGTGTCTTTTTTATGAGAGTGCTGTGTACTTATCACAGACATCACATCTCTATCACAAATAGCTTGGCAGTGAAGTAGCTGAAAAAATCCTACAAGGACTGGCAGATCAAGTATGAACTCTCTGCTAGGGCTCCACATGCAAAAGGCATGTGGAGACTATTCTGTAGTGGGGGCCCAATGTGAGAGTCCCTGATAGGGTCCCACAGGCCACCTTAAACATTTTTCGGAGTTGATGAATGGCAGTTACTGTCAATTTGGAAACGATTTATGGAGCTGAATGGGAAAGTATCTCTATCCCATTTAAATTGCTGGGGCAATTGAGTCTCCCACTGTGGTATTTCCAATCTCCCTTGCAGCCTCTGTTCTGTGCATCAGAATTATTAGAATGCCCCAGTTCAGTGAGTAAATTTTATCAACATGCATTACTATCACCTTGACATTTAGTACCCCTTCACTTGATTGGCTTACCAACCCAGAGCTGCTTCCAGGTGGGATGGCAGGGATGGATGGAAAGAGCAGGCAGCTCATCACAGCATCACCTCTGAGAAAGATCAGCAGGTTCTGCATCAGGAGAGAAACACTTACTCTCCCAGAGGTTATTCCCATTTGAAGCTGCCACCTAAACTAGGAGCTGAGAGGAAGCAATGGATCCTTGTGATGGATACAGGGAGGATCAGAAAGAATGAAGGAAAACTGATCTAATGGTTTTGCCTAAAGGAAATAAAAGTCTGCATTTCAGGCAAAGAGCCAAGCAGAAAACTTGGAAAACATTGTTTTAGCACTTGGAAATGGCTCCTCAAGGGCATTGGTAGAGAGTGTCCAAACCTGGCCTAAGCAGGGGACAACTTTGGGCAGTAATACTTGTGCTGTTATCTGGAAAGATGGTCTGGGATAGCAAAGGATTTGCATGCAGGATTAGGGACTAAACAGAGGGCATCAGCAGCAAGTTTATAACTTTTGGCACATCAGATAAGCCCAAAGTTTCATCCTAGGAGCTGTATAGATACCCTCTCTGGGATTCTCTAATTTTATTTCTTCTGTTGAAGAGGCACTGAATCTTTTGATTTTCCTTTCCCATGAAGAAAAGGAAAAATAAGTGGAAATTACTTCTTTTGAGGCATTTACACCCACTGAATTTAGCAAAGTTGTATTAAAAAGACAAGTATGGGAAAATTCAATGAAGTAAAAATAAAGATCCATTGAAATTTCATTGGTTTTTACACATGTAGCTTATTTGCAGAAAGTGAGAAGTTAGAGCCAAAATCTATAATCCTATGGCATGCACAACTCTATTATAAGAGGACAGTGGTCCAGCCCTGCATCAGCTTGGTAAATAACACCTGACTTTAGGACAGAGGCTCTCCTGTCTGAATGGTGACAGCCCTCTGCCCATGCTGACTTCACAGGGCAGCCCCCTCTAAGTGTTACTTGGAGAAAGAGGTTTCTGTTATTATTTGGATGCTGACTCTCCTCAAAATTCAGCTACTCTAAAATATCTCTCCCACAATCCATGCTGTTCACTCCAGAGTGGTGGAAAATGCCTGGGCCCCAGCTCAGGCAATCAGGGATCCTTCAGCCCTGCTCCTTCCCTACCTCCACCTACAAATGCCTGCAGACACAGAACTGATCAAGGAGGAGATTTTTTGGCAAAAGAGGTTGAACTCAGATGATACCAAGGAATAAGAGCTGACATTACTGCAAGCTGCTAAGTTTAGTCCAGTTTGCTCCAGAAATGTGCCACATGCATGGTTTCATTGGGGTTCACACCAGTGGGTACCAGTAAAATGGTGATGTTTTCTTCCCCTCTCCCAGCTGATGCCAGATTCTGAGTTGTCCAAATCCAGAGTCTCCCTATGTGCAGATTCAGGAGTTTGGATCACCTTGGCATAAGAGGAACATCCTGATTTGAAACTGTCATGTTTTTGGACACTGGGGTGATCACGCTGCTTCCTGCTCATCACCAGGTTTCTGCACCTCTGACCCTGCCCAGCCTTCAATCAGGTTTTTCAAAGGATCTTTTTCTGCCCCAAGTCCCAGGCTTTGGGGGCTACCTACCCAAACAAGGCTCCTAACCTGGCTGCAGGCTGAACCTTCCCACCTTTTCACCAGCTTAGGATGCCTCTGGGTCTTCTTTGCCTGCCTCCCTTTCTCAATCACTGCTCCCCAGAGGACAATAAACACTTTAGAAACTGCTTTAGGGATTCTCCACAAGGATAAAACAAGGAAACACAGAGACAACAACCTAATCAGCAAACAGCTGAGCCAGGGATAGATTCACATGGAAAGTCTGTGTTTGTTTATTACTAATGGGTAACAGAGAAGGTAACCTTTTAATCCAAAACCATAATGAAATATGCATATTTGTTAATGTGCATCTATAAAATGCAAATCTTGCAAACACAATGGAGAAGGATAAAGAAAGTACTCAGCACCAATACTAATTTATTCCTTTGGCTTCAGACATTTATTCAAATTGAGTTGTGTATGTAATATAAAGTCAAATGAATATGTAATTGTAATGTATATGTATAAACATTTTCATCTCAAATATGCAAACTGATTATCATAATAGGAAGTAATACATATTTTGCTGAATAAAAGGTTACCTATTAAAATATTTTTACACTCCTCCCTCCCCAAGCTTTTGTGCTCTCTGTAAAAGCTCTATTAACATAGAGACAATTTCTGATTTTCCCTTTTGAGTCATGCTACCCAAATTCAAAAGATTTAAAGTATTAACAAAGTAGAATCAGAAAGACTTTTACATGAAGATTTTCTCTCTCCTCTTTTCCAAGCAATACTGAAATTGCTCTCCTAAATATCAATTTAGAACATTGGCTAAAAAGCTGAGCAATTTTCCGCTTCTGTTTCCAGCCCCCAAAGAAACAGCTTTTCCCTCTTGCTGTTGGAGTAACTACATATTCATCTACATATTCATGCAGTAAAAACTAAGTTTTACTGCTGGTCCAGGTCACCACTGCTTTTCTAAACCATCTCCCTGGCAGTTTGGCAGCCTGAGAGCTAGAACCAGCTTCACACACTTCATGTGAGAAAATCTGAATTAATTTGTGAATATCATGATGTGCAAAGAAACCAGGAAAATAAAGATTTGAGACAAATCCTCTTTTCCTAATCTCACCTGAAATCTAATCTCTTTCTGTAAAGGAAAAGTTTAGGTAGTTTTCATTCTTTTTTTCTTGGTGGAACAATCATGCTCATGATTCATGAGCTGTTGAGCCATGAGGAGTATTTCTGTCTGAAATTTGGCAGGTATTAGTTGTCTGAAATTTGAATGCATTGATAGGAAGTCAACATCAATATTTCCAATGGCTTCACTGAGCAGTGGACGAGAGGAGTCAGGGCAGAGCACAAAGGATTTTGCAATCAACCTCCACCATTGCTTCTTTCATCTCTCCTGACTCTGCTATTCACTTTCCCGCTGCTGCCATAACTCTGCTGCTTTTATTCAGTCCTGCCTGGTGTATTCAGCATTTCAGCATTTTCTTCTCTTGTCTTCCAAACAAAACATTTCCCACCTCTTTGTGTTTTCTGACTCTCATGGACCAGAGCCATGTTGCAATAACCAGAAGAAAAAAGGAAATCCTGTCGCTATTTGTAGCCTAAAATTCTGTGATTTTAGGGGTTCTAGAGAAGCACAAAAAATGATGGTGGGTAACTAAAGTGGAGTAATGTTTAATTCTCTTTTACATGTACTCCTGAACATGGAAGGAAAGAATTTTGATGCAGAGCTATAGCACAGTTCCATGAAATCAGTACAGGGACTGCACAGATTTTCTCTTTCCCCGCTACTCTGAGGCAGATTAACACAGCCTTACAGCAACATGCCTAGGTCCAGTGGTTCATCTACCCCTGGTATGACAGTTGAGCTCTCTGCCCAGTCAGGAGTCACCATCCTTCTTGCTAATGTCATTGATCCCTGCAGGGTGGTTTAAAATTTCCTTGCTGAAACCTCTCCAAACTCCAAAAAGACTTTGGCAGCACTCCCCAGAGCTGCCAAATCCACCGCACACTCACAGACTTGGAGGCCAGCTACTAAAGTTCTTTAGAAAAGCAAAGTGGGTACCTTTTCTCCCTAGCCTTTATTTGTTCAAATCACTTACAAGGAAAGCAGCCAGAAAGCAGCATGTTTAACCTGTTTCTCCCCACTTGCACAGTCTACAGAGATGATGCTCTGCAGACAGCTTGTGTAGAAGAGGTCTATTTCCTTTTGAAGAAGTAGGGCAAACGAGCAAGGGAGAAAAGCCAGCAGGCCAAATCAGAAGCACTCCTCTAGAAGTCTTCCATCATTTAAGACTCATAAATCATGATGCAGATTAATGTGAAATTAATGCAGTGCAGAAATTACTGGGGATGAGGAGCTTTCAGTCAGCAGCAGGAGTGCTTGTATGTGAGACAATGCAGTGAAAATCTCCAAAAAGAGAGAGGGCTCAGCAGCCTGGACCAGTTCTTTCAGAAGGAAAGACAGAGAGGTCAGCATGGCAACATGGGAACATGTGGCTGCATCGAGGAGACAAGGTGTGCTATTTAAAAGTCCTGTCAACAGATTCTCTGGTCTGATTTGTATTAGAGTCTTATTCATATCTTCTAATGAAAAATCCTGCAGCAACGAATCATAATATATAAGCCTTAAAAGAGAGAGAGAGAGAGAGAGAGAGTGCATGTGCACAAGTGCGGAGGGGAGGAAATCAAAGGAGTAGAAGTTAATATCACTATGCACCTCCTCTGTTTGTGGGGGGAAAATAACAGACAAGGAGAATAGCCTACTTTACCTCCTGTCCTTTCTCTGTGATCCTCCAGTGACTTTATTTTAAGCATTTAACTTTCTGATAGCAGTGAGGCTGGTCACATTTTCTCTCCATTTAGTGGAAGGTTTTAAGTGCATTATTTAGTACTGCAGTGGAAGTGATGGACTGTGGGTATGATAGATGACTCTCTTCCCCACTGCTTGGGCTTTTGGGGCTAACAAGTATCTTACTGTGTTGCTGGTTCAAGCACTCTGAAGTTCTCTGCAAAGCACGGCATGCAAAGATGGGGAGAGGGTAAAAACTGACCTACCTTCTTATTCTTTCATATTCAAGGGAGTTGGGTTTATCTTCTAAGAAAAATTTTCTCTCCTCCTCTATGGAAAGTTTTCTCACTATGAGTCTAAGCCAAGAAAGTGTAAATTGAGTCCAATGTCCCATCTATGCAGATTTGCAAAGGCAGTGACAGAAACTCATGGGAGGGATTTTGGAGAACGTTGTTGTTCCACATCAGGTAGGGAGTCTTTATGCAAATACTGCAGTAGTACCTTCAATTACAGCTCCTGTTGGTCCCACTCTCTGCAGAATGCCTGTAACCATAGCAATGGCTCTGGTGGAGGGTTCTCTGTTGTGCACAGACAAGACAGTGGCAGCTGATTGTATCAGCAGAGAGGAGTATCCAGACAGGGCCACTGGGGATGATGAGGGGATAATGGGAGAGTGCACTCAGCCCAGGCAGATGGCAGTCCATAACACTGGTGGTAAGTCAGGTAGACAGCAGTGTTCAGTGGAGATGGGCATGGGAAAGGGAACAGAGGATAAATGAGGATGAATGTCCAGCTGACTCAAACATGAATACACCCAGATGTTACTATATACCATACCTAATAGAACTACATATCCTCAGTTTAATTTCTGCTTGGTCCATCCAGGTTTTCCAGCTCTAGGACAGGGCTGGAGGAAAGCTGGGATGTAGCCTCAAATGTTGAAGCATTTTGGGAGCACACTAAGGAGAACACAGAGCATTGCATTTACATGAGCTGTGTCTACGCTGGAGAAGGTGCCTTATGTGAACATCTGAGAACAAACCAGACACCAAAGCATGCAGATTTTGTTATAGACAGTTCTGGATGCAATATGGCAACCCTGCTGACCACTGGGTACTAACATCTCATGTACTCCAGCTCTTCTACACTCCCATTTTTCATTCAGGGGGGTGGGCACCCAGGTAAAATGGAGTTTCTTTAAGCCTAGGGATGCACCACAAGTCCCTTAGACACCAGGTAAGCCATACATTTGTGTAGATATCCCCTCTGACAACTTCTTCTGTTTTTAAGAGATGTAGTCTTTAGTATTGTACCTTCAGGTGGAACATCTTTTTTTAAAATCTTTTCACATGTACACATGCACAAAGGATAAAATACAAGTGGGAAAAAGAAATCATAAAAAGGACTCTATTTATAAAAAAAAAAATAAGCTCAGTAGTGGCAGTGAAATAGAGATATTGTTACTTAGTGATAATAAGGGAAAAAAGCCATTGTCAAAATGATAAGGCCATTTCTGTTGTCTCCCCAAGTGATAATATCTCTGCTACCACAAGTGCCTGAGTATTGTTAGGATATTTCATGGCAACTGTTAGACAGAATAAATTATTCACTGAGCCCACAGCAAACTCCAAAGCCTCCAACTTCACCTCCCCCCATATCCCTGTTCACACAACAGCATCTTCTTTAATGCCTTTGCAGCAGTGGTTTCTATTCCCCATGGATTTCATCTGATTATGTTTAAATATAACACTCTACTGAGTCGGTTGACAAGGTACCTTTCAACCTTTCAAATGGTAAGTAGCCCAACTTTGTCTTGCAATAGGTCATCAGAAAGCCAGACTATCACGTCTTGAAAAATGTAGGAAATGCTGGTAATAGTGCCAGTGGAATGAGTTAGGGTAAAGAGAAAAAAAAAAAAAAAAAAGAGAGAGAGAGAGAGAGAGAGAGAGAGAGAGAGAGAAGTAATAACATTGTAACAGGAATGCAGAGAGCAGCTGAGAATCTCTGGCAGATGTCCAGATGTTCTTGTAGAGTCTAGAGATAAAATTTGCCCAGCCACACAGGAGGAGAGGTTGTCCTCTTGTAGGGCTTTGACACAAAGTCATCTGCAGGGGAGCTTTCATTCTCTCATTGCAGAGGGAGAAGAGCCAGCCCCACAGCAGCTCCAGCCCCACAGCAGCTCCATCCGCTCCAATCCCAAGCAGAAGCCAGACAGCAGAGGGAAGCTCAGTACTGCCTGGCCAGTCACTATCTCCCTGCAGCAGTAAACAGCAAGGGAGTAAAGAGAGGGAGAAAGTCTCATGCAGAGGACAAATATTCCTCTTTTGTTAAATATAATTTCCTTTTCAGTATGTATCATCAACATCACCACCAGCTGATGAAAACCACAGGGTCCCTGTTGCCAGCAGCAGTGGCTCTGCAGAGGCTTTTTTATCTTGCAGACCATCAAGAAACAGCAAAGAGGGTTGGCAGAACAGTGTAAGGAGGGTTTAAACCACCACAGAGCAGCCTCTCTGAGCAGAAGCTGTGTGCTGCCCAGGCCAGCTTTGAGAAGCTCTGCAGGTCTAGGAGCCAGTGCTTGGAAAACAATGCTTTCCAACAGCTCATGCAGTTGCATGAGCAAGCAAACCTAGCCAGGAAAAAATATCCAGGCTAATAAATCTAAAAGGAGCTTCATCCCCTCCAGGGAACAAGGATCATGATTTTGTACTGGGTCACACATTCATGTCCATACTGTTTGGGGTCAGAAGCCTGTTTTCTGTCCATGTTCTGGGAGCCAGCATTCTACCAGGGTCTGTGTCTTAGAAGGAATGGGACAGGGAAAATACAGTGTCCCAGGCAAGAGACACACAGTTCCTTGTTTCATATGCCATTCCTAAAATCTGGGATGGCATAGCGTCCTGAAGACTTCCTTCCAGTTCTGGAAAAAGAGATTATTTTCCAGAATTGTTGGCCACTGAAGACACAGTATTATGTCTAATTTTTAAGCACACCTTACAGCTAGTCAAAAAGGAAAATTCCGAATCTTGGAAGAGAAAATTGCTCAAATTATAAACTTCTGGTGCTCAGTATTTAGTAATTCATGGGGAAAACAAAAACAACAACAACAACAAAAACCACTAAAAAGCACCAACTCAAACACTGGGCCATCTTCCTCACTTTCTCTACCTTGGCTGAACATAAGGAAACTGAGTTCCTGGCACACTATTATTAATCTCACTTTTAAAAAGCCTTTGTTGAAGGTGGTTCTTTGCCCTGTCCTCTGCAAAAACATGAGCAGCCCGCAGCAAGTAACATGCAGATTATAGCTGGATCACCAGCATGCAGCCTGCTCTAGAGCTGGGACATGGCAGTTCACGACCCACACAGCACATGTGGCTCCAGAGTGAGGACTGTGCCTGCCCACCTGGGCAGAGCCATGATAAATGTTTACAAATTGTCTTCTCAAATGCCTTCTCCCCCTTCTTTGGAGGCAGCTGCCAAAAATAAAAATAAACAAAAAGATCAGCATCCCACAGGCTCCCCATTGAAAGTGAGATGGAATGCTTCAGCAGCAAAGGCTGTAGAGGAAACATCCTGGAGAAGGTTTGGGGGTTTTATCTTTTTTTAAAAAATAAATATTTGAGGCATAGCATGGGAGTTGAGCAGCAGTGTGGTAAGTATACCAAACATAGAAATCCCCAGATTATCCTCTGTGAAGGTATTAACTGGCTGCAGAAAACAGCCATCTTGAACCCTAGGAATTAGGAAGGGTGCAAAAATATGGAAAAGCATTAAATAGGGTGTGAAAGAGCATCAGGAATAAAACAATCCCTAATAAGCCATCTGAATGAACAGGATGAGAAAAATCAGCATTGCTGCTACTGCTGGCTGGCTACCTTCTCCAGTCTTTCTCTCTATGCCTTTCCTGCACCCTTACCTGCTTTTGAAATCAAACTGGCAGAGTGTTGTGCAGTTACTCAGGATGGGGGGCAGCTGCTCTCTTCAAACAATTCCTGAACTGCCTCACTGAAGTCCATCTCCTCTTTGTCTCCAGTTTATATCTTCCTGAGGCCTTTAAAAACCAGGGGGTAATGGAGAGCTTAACAGTTGGCGAACACAGGTTTAAGTGAGCTTGTATATTTGCAGATTGATCCCAGAATGATCAAAGATAGATAATCTCCCCAGCACTCCTTTGTAAAAACTAATGAAACCTGGAGGGGAGATGGAGGAAGACAATGCAAAGCAGGGTTCCGGTTTCCTGGAATTTTTTGATCACTTCATTGCAGTTACTGAAAGAACTTTTCCCACTCATCCCCCTCTTCCTGGCACCCTCATTCCCTTCATCTCCAGTAAATACTTTTAGATAATTATACCCACTGCATATAACCTGATGATAACAGCTCCCCATCAGTGCAGCACCCTCTGGTTTGGCTGTCTGTGCCCACCCTTCAGGTACTTCATGGGCAATGAGTATGGGTCGCCTCAAGGAATGGAAAAGGTACATTTCCCCTCTCTGGAAAGCTCTTGTCCCAGCTCAGGTTTCCATTTCCTATCCTGGTGCCAATGGCAGGAGTGACCTCTGCTGCAGTTCAGGCACCAGCAGGGCACAGAACTCTGCTCCTCTCAGATTGGAAAGGGAAAAACTCCTGATCCAGCCTTTGCTACCATTTGTCATTCTTGATGGGTCTTAGAGCAGTCTGATACTGTTTTCACAGAAAACTTTGATTTGGCACAATCTCTGGAAATTAAATAAAACTACAAAATTAATGGTGCCATTAATGCCATCCCTGGGAGGAATAAAGTGTCTAAAAGGAAACTTTGCTTAGTTTTTTGGCCTGAAGCCCTTCCTGATACCTTTGGGTTACCTATCCTGCTTACACAGCGGTACAGTGAGCATCATTTCCAGACCAGCCATAAGGGACACTGAAGGAAATCTTCTGAAAGTTCATGCTACTATCTTAGCTTTGCTAATTCATTAAGAAAAAGGCAGATGTAAATATTGCTTGGAGAACAACCACGGATGATTACAAATGCCTGAGTTTAAAGTCTTCCATTTCCAAACTTCTAACAATTTTTTGGTGTTCATAGGCTGTGCATAGGCAGACAGATTTCATGTCCATGGATTCCATGTTTCATACACTGAAAAGCTTTAGTTCTACTTTTCACATGGGGAAGAGACTCAAAAGAAAACAGAGCACTTTTAATTGGCCATAGGTTCTACTCTCCATGAACCAACACCCAGACAAAATCCAGGCAATGGCACAGTATGCTCATTTTCCCTGCAGGCTGCTCCAAACTCCTGCAAAAAAATTGGAGTGCCAGCAGTTGCAGAGCTGGACCCAATCTGAGCTTCACATGTGAGCTACTGCTACACTCAAATGTACTTAGTAAAATAAAGAATTCATAATGGTACGTCTTCCACTAAAGAAGAAGCAGAAATGACCCAAAGACTTTGATCCTGTAGTGTCTGATAGCAGTTTAGACTCTACAAATATGCCTGGCACTTTGATCTCTGCTAGATTTGATAGATTTTATCCAAACTTCAGAAATCATCTCTGAATGTTATTAGGAAGGTTTTAATGGAAGCATTCAGCTAAAAACAAGTCAGCAGAAGTGAGGGAAAGAAGGGAAAGAAAACATTCAAAAGGGTTATGGCTGGATTTGCTGAACAATTGAGCTCTGTGGTGACTATGAGATCTCATCATACTCCTCTCAATTTTATTGTAGGAAGCAGTGTAAGACAATGAGTGACTTTCAAATACTGTGTGGAAATATGCAGGCTGACTCTCAACAAGTAAACTCTCCTAAAAGGCTACAATCAGACTTCCCCACAGGAGATCTTTTTCTATGCTGCTGTTTAATCTCTCCTACCATATAGCTGTGTATACTTTTAAAATATTTCGATCATGCATTTAGGAAAAAAAAAAAAGAGTCTATGTAAGGAGGTTTGTGCCTGCAACATCAGCTGGAGAGGAGTAGGGGATTGATCAGAGACAGACACAGCTGGCCTGTCAATTCCTCGAGCTGTGTAGTACAGGTAATGCAGGTTTGGATATCCAGGCAGGCAATACATTCAGATCCACCTGATGAACATCCCACCAGCTGCATGCAGCCAGCCCTCCCCATCCCTTCACATCTCATTAATGTTGTGCTTGCTGTAAACATGCATTGAGGCCACAGCGGCTGGAGGCTGCTAGGAACAAAGGATGAGGAAATCCCCCCTCAGAAAGTTTTTGCTCTCAAAACCAACGGGGCAAATGACACTGGGAAAGTGGGAATCAGCCCTACTTTGGAGGGAAAGGCTTCTCCCTCAGACCGCAATGGTGATTTATAAGAAACTGCTCAGCCAGTTTTCATTCACATGGGATTTAACTGCTCAGTTTTAAAATGGTTTCAGACTCTCAAGTCTGAGAAGGGGAATCATTCACACTAAAGAAATATGCAGAAGATTTTTGAAGCTAAATTCACCCAAGGCCAAAATCATCTGAGAGAAGTAATTTTTCTCCAGGGTTAAGAATGCCCAACCCCTGAAAACAGTTATAACATCAGGTCCTAACCCTGAGTTCCTTTCCCTCAGCATGAAGCCTTTTACCTCTGTCCCTTAGCGTTTAATTTTCACCCTGATTTTATAGCAAGGAAGAGTGCGGGCTGGCTCTTTCTCAGGTCTGTTTTATCCACTGTATCCACCCTGACATAAAGACAGTGTGCCCCTGAACAATTAAAAATTAAATCCCAGACTAGTCAGTGCAGGATCAGAAACAGATACAGTATAATTTTATTCCCTATGGTTTACTTTTTTGTTGTCTTTCTGTAAACAGGCCCCTGGGCTTTTTGATTTATACTTTACCATCTGAAATGCATAAAAGATGTGGCGCTTTTGCTTCTCCATGAATCTTCCACAATTTTGTTCAAAATTTTACTGAAGATGACATGACAAATTGCTGCCTGAGTCAATTTCTGCTGGAGGAGGGCACCATTGAAAAAACAGAAGACTTGAGACAAAAAGAAAGTAAAGGGAGAGTGGGGGAAACAATGAGCTCACGACCTCTTTGAATATTTCACACTCCAAAGACAGTGCTACCAGTAGGAGACTGGCAGACTAATCAACCACACAGCAGATTCACTGATTTAGGGGGAAAGGAGAACCCAAAAGTGCATTTGACCCATTCAGTAGGACCGTTCTATTTCTTATTATCAATTTTGGAGAGAGCAGAGGAGCAGAAAGAGGTAGTTCACAGCATCACACAGTGCTAAGCCTCTACAGCCTTCCCATGTCTCCATTGCTGTAACTGTGCCCTGGTCCACTCCTCTGGCAGCCCCTTCTTGTTTCCTCACCTGACTATAACCCCAAACTTCATGGCAGATAAGAAACCATTTGATTATGGCAGGTACTTCACTATTTGCACTGTATAAAGATTGGTGCAGCTCAGAACAGTCAAGTAACAAGAGGTAATTTGATATAAATAGTGAAATAAACATATAACATGTTCCTTTTATTTTCCCAATGAAAAGCATCATGGTAAGCAGTATTATTATGAGTCATGTTGCCACTTGCTCCTTCTCCCACCTCATTCAAAGGTGTTGGAAGGAGAGCTTGTTTCTGTAGTAAATAGCGTCCCTGGTGTTTTCTTCTGTATCGTGTTTCAACACTTTCTGTAGACAGAAAACTTGTATCCTTGTTGTAGTCCTAGGGACATTTTTCTTAGTAAACAGTGATTTTCACTGCAACTGCCAAGGTATCAGCCAGGATCAAATTCTGAAATGCTTGTGAAAATATCTGATTTCACACATGGTTGCTAGCAAAGTAAATATTAGTTAGATTACCCACAGTCCTGGATAATACTGGGATCTGGTATGTTTAGTCTCTATTGGTCCTTCAGGATTCTATCCTATTTATTTTCTTTACTAGATCCACAGCCATTCTGAAGTGCCTGATATCATGTTAATTTGGAGTTTCTCACCTAGAACCAAATCATTTCAGGAGTGACTTTGATGCCTTTTCCCTGGTCTTAGGAAAACAAAGCTAGACACAGTTAGAGGGTTGGGGGTCATCACCCCGGTATTTTAATTAGGATCCCATTCAATGCATCACTTCACCCAGGTGACACGTGTCACCATGTACCCCCCATCATTGATACCGTATACAAGTTAGAGACCTTACACATTAGCATATCTAACAAGGGGGCCCAATAAGGGAGCTGGGGTAGGCTAACCTCTAGTTGACAGAATCTGTCCTACTAGGGGACCTTGGCTTCTCAAGATAATAGAATGTTTTGTATCCCTGGGGTGTTTAGTCTCGTGGCCTGCAGGACAGCTACAGGACACTGAGAACAAGGCTAAGTTATTGGACCTAAAGGATTACAAGCAAGCATGCTAATACCTGTGGATACATAGAACTGTGTAAAAAGTATATAAAAGAAAAAGCAAAAAAAAAAATAATTTCAGCACTTTACCTTTCACTTACTGAGAAAATCTGTCACAAATGGTGCTTTTGCACACATATTACACATTACAGCAATTAGAAGATCCTGAGTGTTATTTCTGTTTACACTTGGCTTACTGGGAAAAGAAAATGCAAAGGAACACATGGGGTTTAGCACAAGCAAAATCCAGTGATCTTTTAAAATCACTGCACTAGGCTTAACAGATGCACCCTGCCTAGATGCACCTGGAGTGCTGCTGAATTTACAATACACAGAATGTCTGGCTTAAAAAGTCTTCTTTTTTAGGCACAGTGACTGAAGGACACAGCTGCTGTGCTAGCAAACGTACCAAGTGCACCTTAATGGGCATGGCCTGCTATGCACCTAACCTGTGTCCAGATAAAAGCCAGCTTGGCTTACAGCCAGATCTCCTCCAATGATGTTAAATTGAAGCATTTACCAAGCGGCTGCTTCCATGGAGGCTCCCTGTGGAAAGCCCTGCTTGGTGTCTTGCATTCTATGCCCACCTGGAATTCGTATGAGCTAAAGGAAATCCCATTAACTTCATCAGACCTTTCTAGCATACTGTTAATTTTCAGAGGATTTCAGTTGGATTTCCTGAGCTATTCAGTCCCAGTCTCTGTCACTGCCAGCACCAGGTCATTCTGCTTGACTTTGGCCTCACTGTCCCTTCTGAAGAAGGCATGGTGACATAAAACCGTGGATCTAATGATGAGAACATCTTAATTGCCACCCTAAATTTACCTGTAGGGGACTTGGTACTCTTTTTCCTATTAGAAAGACGTTTCTAGCACATGCATATTCCTTTTTCTCAGGTCGGTTGATCCCCATTCTGTTGTTCATCTCTCAGACCTCTTTTACTCCTCCTGCAAGAAAAGAGCAGCCCAGTAAACAGAGAGTAATGAGAAGTCTGGGACCAATAGGGAGAGATTTTACCCTTCTTTCTTTCACAGCTGGAGAGGGAGGTGCTGGCCAGAGGAGAGAGCCTTCCCAGAGCAACTGGGCAAGAGGGATGTCAGATCACCATGGCTCTCTAATGGCTGCTGCTCTAAGGAGGATATTTTGGATGCAGGGAAGAGTTGTGCACCTCAAGACCAAGGATTGCTGGGACAGCAGCTGAGAGAGATATCAACTAAACTGGTCCCAGTTTAAGTGGGAGCCATTTGTGCTATTCAAAGGCCAAGTCCAGATGCATGAGCCCAGACAGCTGGAGGAAACAGCAGCAATCACAGACCTGCATGAAGCAGCAGAGTCCGGTGACAAAGCAGGAAGGAGAAATGAAGTCCTCTTGAAACCGGGCCTGAAATGAACTTCTGGATGGCACTTAGAGCATTCTCTCCCCTGCATTTGCATCTAACAGCTGGTCTCCACACTTACCTCCACTTGACTTGGTCCTTCCCCTCCACAGTTCCCACCTCTCTCTATTTTTAGCTGTCTCACAGCTGAACATAGCATGCAATCCATGCCCTCCCCCTCCATTATTCCAAATACCCCCTTCTCTTGAATTCCATTTTTTTTCCATGAGCAGCAGTTGGGGACACAAATTGACTGAAAGCAGAGAAGCAGTATAAATAATGCCATAAATGGACTTCAAATGACCCAACAGGAGCCTGGTACCCCTGAAAGCTCCAAACCACTTTTCTCACTTCTTCACACAGAAAAAAAGAAAGCACCTGCTCTCTCATGCCTGCAGCAATCACTGCCTGAGATCTGCAACGATCTCACCATTCCCTTGCTCCAAAAATTCCCTTCTATCCACCTTCAAGGCCTTGAGACTCGTGCCATCTCCACATCTTCTTTGCTAACCTGGTGATGGACAGCACTGCCCTCAGCATCTTGGATGTGCTTCCCTGCAATGTCACTGGAGGAGGCTGTAATCTTCCAGGGTTGTTTTGTTTTACTGGAAGTAATACTCCCCATTTTCCAAACTCCTCCTAGCTTGGTATATCTATTCTATACACTAGCTGCTCTCTAACAGTGGTAGTGCAAGACCAGTAGCAGATTTTGTCATCTTTCAGGAGGTAGCTGACAAATTAGATTGGATGTTCAGTCCCATCATGGAACAGCAGACCTGCAGGACCTCTGGTGCCTGTGACTTCACTCTGGGCACACAGGCACAATCCTCATTTAACCCTGAGACTTTTTACATCTTCCTCATTATTACTGTGTAGCAATTTCGAGCAGAATAAGCTGTCCTGTTAAAATGGCAACAAAACCAGGTGTTTGGCAGTTTTAGTCACCCTGAAGTTAGCTGAAGTCAGAAGAATTGCTGTTTCCATTGCCCAAATTCACACATGTGGTAACTGGGCTTCAAGAAAGGATAATCCTTTCAAGGCTTCTCTTAAAACAAGACATGCTTAACAAGTCATCCCTTCCTTTCATCTTTAGGTACTCTCCTGAAAGGAGATGTGAATTACAAAGTACCTGGGGGGATAAGCCTATCCAGGGAGGCTCCTTTTCTTTAGGTTTATACCTGAAGCATTTAAGAAACACAACAGTACTGGGATCTAGCCAGCACTTGGTGTCTGCCAAGGAAAGAAAAGCACTTGGCAGACACCACTGCACAGTCCAGATGATCCCCTATGCCTGGGCTTAATTCATGGCCTGCTCCAGAAGATCAAGGGTATTGAGATCAGATGTTTTGATTGACCTCATTACACATCAAGGGACCACATGCAAAAGCTCAGATCTAGCTCCAAGCTTCTTTCAAGTCCAGGTTTGGGATTTTGATTTGAACCTCTACCTAACTCATCCAAACTGCCAGAGCACAAAGAAAACATGGTACAAGATACCAAGATCCTTTCTTGGATCCAAGCTGAGCTCAGCTCCTATTCTAAATCCCTAATTCTGGTCTGCCTTTCAGGCATGCCCACCATCTTACGGCTCCCCTGCAAATCACAGCCTATTTTTCACCTATCTGCAACACTATGAAGCCTCTCTGAATGCCTATTAATAGAGTATATAAACCTGAAAAACATTGAGTAGTGATGCACATACAAACCGTTTCTACCTGCAAATGTATGTGGCAGGGGATTAGTTCCAAAGCAAATGTGGAAGATCAACAGATTCAGCACACTCCCAGATTCCCTGTAGGTCTCACAGAGGCAAAACATTTCATAAACAGTGAGCAGCTGAGACAAGAGACCTTTTCTCTTCCCTTTATTTCTGAAAAAAGAATTGCATCCTTGAGATCCCATTGACAGCCATTCTCCCTTAACAATCTGCTTGACTCAACAAGGCCATGCTCTTGAGACTTGTTATGGGAGGGGTGGGAAAAACATCACTGTTCTTTCCTCCTTTCTTTAATCAAAGAAAGAAAATGGGGGTGGGGAGAAGGAAAGGAAAAAAAAATAGGAGGAGGAGGGGAACCAATAGCCCCCTACTCCTTGGCATTCTCCCCTATCTTCCTGGCTGTCCCATGCTCTGACATTCCTTGCACGTAAGTGTTCTGCTTCAAAATTTAGAAGAGAGGGAGAAAGAGAAACTGCATTGCACAGTCCCTGTTGATAAGGTTCAAAGCAGACAGAGCCTTAGAAGCTCATGTAGTCTTTCTCTCTCTCTCCCCGGTTACAAGAGAAAAAAGAAGAGCTAAATTCCATGGCAGACTTTGCATGCTCCTGCTGCTATTATCTTTCCTTGCACACAGGCTGGAAGTAGGGGAAAGATAGAAAATGTCCTGTTTACCTTGCAAATTCTCTCCACCCCCAGCCCCCTTTGAAATGTCATCTCTAAGCTGCTTTTTCAGTCCCAATTTTTAATGGCATTTGTAAAAAGAAAGAAAAACTTTGGACATGTTTATCTGCCAAGCTGTTTTTACCCCACCTACCCACATTGTTTTAGAATTTTCTAGAAGTTAGGATAAGCCCAGCTGAAGTTAGTCAAGGAGAAACCCTGTCAAAGGCCTTCCATATTGCAATTGTTTCCCCAACTTTGTCATTATCTGACTTTCCCTTTCCTCTACCCCTTGATAAATGCCTCTCATTTTTCCTCCCAGCTTAGCATTGGAGTAGCAAGGAAAGACCATGAAGTTACCACCACATTACTCATTTGGGGAATCCAGCCAAGAGCGTTCTAGCAAAATTATCACGGCCATCTGTCTGTTGTGCTGGAGGAAAAACAAGCACACACATTTACTAAAAAGAAAGAAACCAAACAGCCATGAAAGTCAGAAACTAGCCACCAGAATCAGCAGTCATAGAGAATGTTAAGATGGAGCTTCAGTCACTTCACTGGGATTTCAGATGAGCCTGGTGCACTAAAAGCCCTCCCCTCATTGCCTTCAAAGGGGAATTAAAATAGCTAAGAGATTGGCAGAGGGAAGTCACTAAAAGTTAAAGAGCTCATCGGGCTCTCACTCTAACTTCCCATTCGTCTAATAGGAGCAACAATCTGCTCAAGGTGGAGTATCCCCTTCAAGGGCACCTTAGGACAGGCCCAGTTACCATGTGAGATTAATTTATGATTTCTGGTTGAGACTCAGATATTGGGTGGGTACCTTGCGATCTACAGGTGAATTCTGTCAGCTCCTGCCTCTGTCTGGAGTCTCCTCCCTCACAGCTGAGGTAGGTAGAGAATTTAGAGCTGGTCTATGCAACCATGACCAAGAAAAGCCTAGCCTGCACCTCATTCTTTCTTTCTAAGTAGGAATTAGGTTTTGACTGTCTCATCCTACTATGACTTATTAGGGTAAAGCTTTCATATCTCTTGGAGCTGCTCCTCAGAAGAAGACCTATATGTTTGTATCCTGCATGTGTTCTTGTTTGCTTTGCAGCTGGGTTACCTCCATAGCCATCAGAGAAAAGGTGGCTGAAGGTAAGAACTGGTGCCTGGGAAGGACTAGACATGAGGGGACAAGAAGGGATTTATCTCTGCAGTGAGTATCAGTATATTTATCTTTCTCTCCTGTTGTTGCATCAACTGCCTGAGATGAGTTAGCAACTTGGCAGCAGCATTTGAGGAGCACACAAAATGGTTTTCTCAAAATATGAATGATAAGAAAAGCCCTTAGTGTTATCAGTGTTTACTAGGGAAAGCTGGCATGTGAGAAAAAATCCCCTGACTTATCCCAGGCTATTAGCTACATCCAGATTGTCACTAAGTTAACAATTTATACCAGACATTAAAAATTCTCTTTACTATACAGTGAGGAATTCAGGCCATAGATGGAGAATATTTCAATGCACAGCCATGCCATTACTCCAGGAGGGCACTGGAGCCTGGACAGCAGAGCAGGGAGGGAGGATTTCTGGCTGAAAGTAATAAAATACTCCCTGTTACTGGTAGCTCTTTTCTCCTTTGCTGTTGAAGTACACTATGTGTGAGATAGAGGAGTAGGCCTTGATGTCTAGAGTGACCTCTATGTAATACATCCAGGTCACCAGGAAGAGTAGAGTATTGTGGGATTGTGGATTATGGAACCTATTAGAGGTGAGAATTAGTGTTTGTGACCTTATAAGGCATTGTTTACCTGTTACCATAATAGGTAGAAACTGTAGATTAGCCAGGTGATTGGGGAACACTGTGGTGAACCACTTGCTGTTTACATGACGATATATCCTGTTTATGTGGTGGCATGTAAGGAATTTTCACTGCGTAATAAATGTCTTTGCGTGCTGTCATTTTGTGTGAAGTCCATGACCTCTGCCTAATCCTGCACTTTCCTGGGTGTTTTCCTGCCAAAAGAGAAGAAACTTGGAAAACTCTGAAAAGTGAAGACACTGTCCAGTTTCTACTTGGCCTGAATGTCCAAAGACAGAAGAGCTCTACACATTTGAAAGATAAGGCATGTTGATGCTATTGGGCTCACTTCATCCTTTTGATGAAGAGTGTTGCATGTGCTGGTTGACATTTAATGCTTCTCTATCCAAACTGTCCTGGAGATGCTTCTGAGAGACAACTTTACACTGAAAGCAGCTTCATAATACTTCATGGAAAATCTTTGCAGGCAAAAGCACTCTTCCCAACTGATTCTTCGTGAAGATAACTGACCCCTCCCATGACTACACATTTGTCTGATTTAGCTGAGAAGATTTATCTGACACCTGAACTATAAATTCCTAGTCTGAGAGCCCATATCCATAGTTGAGGCCTTCAAAAACAGCCCAGGAGTGTGGCAGGACAGCTGAGTGCTCTGGTGTCTCTTTGTTGCTCCTATCCTGTGAACATTTCACTGCACTTTGTTCAGTCCCTGTGCCAGAAAACATCCTGTTTACTTCATCATCCTGTCTTCTTCATCATTCACAGCACACCTTGTTTCCCAGTTCACAAACATACATAGTGGCAAGAAATTTCTCTGTAAATTATAGTCATCAAGAAACACAGTGTGTAAGTCATTTGCCCATGAAGGCAAGACATAGTTAGAGAAGGGACTGGTCTGTGCTAGGGATGGCTCTGTGCAGCTTGTGGTAACAATTCTGCATTGCAGTGAGGACATTTCACAGCCAGAGGAGCAACACTCCAAAGCAGTGGACCCGTGCTTGGAAAGTGAGTCTGAAACAGTTTCATAACTACCTCCATTGCTTCCCTTTTTAGTTCATAGGCACAACAGCACAGATGCAAACTTCATACTGGTAATGGAGCAGGTTGGGAAAAGCTGCAATTCAGGACCTAGTTCCCTAAGTGCCCATTTCAGACTCTGTTGCTGTGAAAGAAGAATTTGGGGCAGAAAACAACTTACTGCAGAATAATAAAAGCAGGAGACTTGGATTTTATAATCTGTTTTAAAGAATGTGAGCTCACAGCGAAGCAGTAATAAACTTTCCAGTAGGTAAAAATCAAACCCATGCTGGTTACCACTGTATATCACAGCCTCACCTAACTTATCTTGCCTTGGGGCATAAGATCAGCTTGTTCTGCAAGTCACCTGCACTTGATACAAAAAACTAAAGTTCCTGCCTATAACATCTGAAGCAGACATTTCAAAGTTTGACATCTGGTCTCTTTTCAATTTTTCCTTCAAATACCACAAGTGATTGCACCACATTATGGACTAATTGCCTGTCAAATTTAATTTCTTAAGATGAGTTTGCTTTAGAGCTGAGTGAATGAAAAGGAAAAAATTCTCTGTCCAAACCCACTAAATTATTATTTTTATGCTTGTATAGTTACCTGAAAATTGGAGTTTTTCTTTAATCTTTTGGTTTAACTATTTGGCAAATGCATTGCTGTCTGACTAGGGCATTATTTGCAAAATTTGATCTTCCAGTAGGTCTTCATATTTAAACTGTAATGAAATGAATTTCATTAAAGTAGCACAAGGTCAAGCAAGGGGCAAAGTCCTTTTCTGTACTTATTACTGAAGATCAAACACAAACCTTCATTTTCTCTTACTTGAAGTGTCTATGCTATCTGTAGGGACAAAGCTTCTCAGTTTATATATATTGTGGCCCACCTGAAGGTCTCAGAGGCATAAAGGCTCATTAATGCTCTTCAGTCCTAGAAAGGAGCCTCACCAGCATATGTTCTCTCCACCGTAGGATGATAACCACTGTTGGCACAGAGAAAACTGGGACTTGTGTGTGGAATTTGGTGCAAACCTAAACCCAGCCTCTCATCCCTCATCCTATTGGAGGACAAATCTCAAATTTTGACAGGAGGTTATGGACTGATACAAGTTCATGCACACAGGGGAACATCTCAGACAAGCCTCAGCTTTGGTGGGAATACCTTGTAGTTGAGCTGCTAATATAGCTAAAATTTTGGTTTGAGTATGCCTTAGTGCCTTGACCCTGAGCTTATAAAAGGTAGGACAAGGATGGTGGAAAAGGATTGCAGAGCCATTGAGGATCTGGGTGGCAGAAAAGGAGCCTAAAACCATTCAAAGAAACTTTGATAGAAACAGAAGTAATAGCAGAGGCTTCTAGTAAAGGTGATAACCCTGTTGCTGTCAATAGATAGGATATGACATCTGTGGAGGCAATCTAAACTTTTTGACTCTCAGATTTAGTCAGGTAGGCTATGCTTTTTTTTTTTTTTTGGCTGCTTAAGAAAACACAAAGTTAGAAAATTACGTGAGTGGAAACATCAATATCTAAAGGAATTACTTTGGACAAATGCCAAAAAGAGAGGCAAACAAATTGTCTGTGAATCAGTGGAAAACCTTTTGAAGTAACTATAATCATTCTTGATGTATTATCAGAGAGACCAAGCCCAGCTCTGATCTGCTAGTGTTTTTCATCTGCAGTTTCCAGCATGCTTTATAGCCTCCCTCTGCCTCCTTTCTTATAGAAAAGCAGAAATTTGTTATGGCTGAGTGCCTTGGGTCACACAGCCAGCCAGTGACTGGCAGAGATACCAAGTCTGCTGCCTCCCAGAAGCAGTCTAATTTATTGATTTTCCTCGTGTGGGTGTAGACTGTTGCTAATGAGAAGAAAAAATGGTGAACAAAAATGATTCCCAGCTCCTACCACCTACCAGAAATATCCAATCAATTTTCTCAATGGCTGATTTTCCCCAAAGTCTCTCTTATTTCTACCTTGCATACCCAGATTGGCTCAGTCCTCTCTCCTCACAAGTGATTTCATTGCCCTACATTGTGCTGAGGATCACATCAGCCCTTTCTATAGCTAGAGGTTGAAATAAATATGTTAGAACAGTGTGTTTCTGAAATGATAAGAAAATTTGTAAAATACATAGTTTTTTGTCGAAACTATCATCAGTAAACAAGTTACCAGCCAAGAGTTTCCAATATCTCCTTAAGCTTGTGTGTCGACACAGCCTGAAAGAAAGGCTTGAGGAAATTTTACCAAGTTTGTTCAAACTTTTAAGTGATAGCACAGTGGTTTTAGAGCACACATGTAAACCCGTGCACAGTGAGACAAGAGTTTTGCTCTTAGTTTGGCATACCAGAGTGAATGGCTAGGAATTCTTCTGAAGTCTCTTGCTGCACCCACACTTTTCCTGGGTTCATGTTGGTTTTGTGGGCAGCTCATCAGCACAGGGGAGCTGAAGAAGGGGAACATTACTGGCTTCTCCTCCAATGCACAGAAAACTCCCTCTCAGAACTTCCAAAGAGGCTTTAAAAGTGGCTGAAGTGGGTTGGCAGATGGCCCTGGTAAAGGACAGAATGATGCCCCTTCATTTCCTTGTTGTTGCGGTTTGGATTCACTCCCTTTGTCTTTTCTTAAGGATTTTTTTCCCCCTCCCATGAGTTACTGGGGAACTAATGGTTGGGTACTTAAGAGGACCCCTTAACTTGCTAAGGAACTAATGGCTGGGTGCTTCAAACGACAAAGGAAGGTGGCCAAACATAGGGAGAGGCGAGCTTCTTCTTAGGGGACAGAGATAAAGTGAGGCAGCGGAGCTGTCCTGCAGGGGAGGATTCAGAGCAGAATGGTCAGAGCTGCTACTTCCTGAAGGGATGCATCGCCAGCACACCACCGGCACAGACCTGCTTCTTTTCCTCTTTGTTGCGAGATTTTCTCCCTCCCCCTGCCCTGCCGAGGGGCTGCCCCGTGTTTTCCCCGCCTATCCGGCTCTGCTCTGAGACTTTGCTACGTTGTAGCCTGGCTGCCAGGGTCTCTGCTATCGCAGCTCACTACAGCCTCACAGCCCCGCCTGCCAGGACTTCCTGCTGTCTCAGCTTGCTGTTCCCAGGGATCCTGCTGCGGCACCGACATCGCTGCCCCGAGGGCTTGTGAAGCAAAGCCTCTCCTCCATCCCTCCCTGCCCCGGGCGCAGCCGCCATCACCTCGTCTCACCTGGGCTCGCGCCGGAGCGCCCCCTGCAGCCGCGGGGGAATCATCGCACCCGCCCTGCCCACAGGGAGCCACCAGCCCCCCTGCCGGCTGAGACTGGAACTGCACCACAGGGAAAAGTGCCTGAGGCCGAGCAGGCTGGTACTGGGTGTCTGCTTCTGTTTGTGGTTTTATGCCTTAGGTTTTTTTTTGTTGTTGTTTTTTTTGTTATTTGTTAGTTTTGTTTTATGTGTTAGTAAGGAATTGTTATTCCTGTCCTCATATCTCTGCCTGAGAGCACCTTGATTTTAAATTTATAACAATTCAGAGGGAAAGGGCTTACATTTTCCATTCCAAGGGAAGGTCCTACCTTCCTTAGCAGACACCTGTCTCTCAAACAAGGACACATGTTCATTCAGGTCTTCCACCTTTATGGGGGCCAGTATAGTTTTCATGTGGATAGATCAGTGCTGGTGCCTTGGGCTTTGAGCAGCTTAGTTGCAGGATTTGAGAGGTAAGGGTTGCAATAGGAAGGGTAGAGAGTGATGGTGAAATATGGCATGTCCACAAACGTGACTCTCTACCTTTTCTGTTTCAATACACACAAGCACTGATGTGAATGGAGCTGACTTCAGAGAGGTAGCAATCACAGCAAGCATGAAGTTCTGGGTATTAGCCTGGAAATAAGATTAACAAATAGCCTGCTTGTCTGCTATCTCTCCAACCACAGCCCCTTGCTTCTCTAGGGAATTGGTGTTCCTCCTACAGATAGGTTACACCACTGAACTTTTTTTCCCTCTCTTTCTCACATCCATCCCCGTCTCTGTGGCTCTGCAGTGCTCTTCAGGGGCTTGATGTTCAGGGCAGACCTCTGACACCTCCTGAATCCACATCCAGAGCCAACCTGGTGCTTCCCTTGTCTGTGCACTGCACTGTTTTTAAGAAGGAAGCCAGGGTCACAGGCAGTGCAAGAGCCACAGTTTCTTCTGAAGATCTCCAAGGTAGACAGTCAGGGATGTAGGTCTCACTGCAGGAGATACCTGTCCCTCCCAGTCTGGGCACAACCAGGGCCTGTTTCCTCTTGGCTGAGTGCCTCTGCAGGCTTAGAGCCAAACACTGGGAAACATGAGATAATGGGCACTTGAGTGGAATTTGTGCTGACTGCATCCAGCCCATTTAATGTGTCTACAGAAACTCTATTTTTTCAGAAGAGATGCAGAAAACAAGGGATGAATTTCCATTGTTCTGCATGTTCCTGGCAATAGAAATGGAAAATATTCTCATCCAAGCCAAGAGCTGCTCAATACTTTTGGGAACAGGGAGTTGTAAAAGTTATCTTCCAGCTGCCTTATCCCTTCTTCCTGATTTTTAGTCAAATGATGGGATTTATTGTGCAGCCAACAACTGGATACCTCACCTGCATCTCCTGCTCTCAGCTGTGCAGTACAGTCCTCTCTGCACAGCACTGACTCTCACGAGATGCCTTGGGGAGGTAAACAGAGAGTTATTCACTGCTGCAGGATTCCTTCTATTGCACTGTGCTGGAAAGTTTCCCCCCATAAATCAATAGCCTGCAGGAGGTCTCTGATCTGTGTGTGTGTGATGTGATCAGCACAGAAGCACTGCCCATCCTGCTCCCCTCCACAACTCCTCTGAGAGGTCCATCCTACTGAAGTGGATGAGAGTCATGTTGGAAGGCAGAAAAATAGAACAGCCTTTAAACCAGTGGCTTAAAAGTTTTCCAGCTCCCAAGTGTAGAATCATTAAGGTTGGAAAAGGCCTGCAGGATCATCGAGTCCAACTTTTGACCAAATATTCGGATAACAGAAATACTGGCAATCAGGCAGCGTCAGAGAGGAATTGCTCTGGAGAAATCAAAACTTGGAGGGTGGATGAGTGACAACAGTTCCCATCTTCAACAAGGATAAATCCTCTGAATCAACTTATTCACCTGGGCAAGAAAACTGGTTCTCAAAAGGTTGGTGTAAAAGGAAAGGGAGGGTGGGGATGCTCTTTGTACAAACCTAAGCATCCTGCTTGACAGTAGCATAAACACCCATTAGCTTCAAAGCCTGAGTTGTTTGTGTCTTCCTTTGAGAGAAGAGAGCCCAAGAAAGTATCTTTCTTTAGAGGGCTCCAGAGAGATATTCTGTACTCAGTACAGAGGAGTATCAGGCCAGCAACCAGCTTCCCTGTTCATGATAGCACAGTAGTTAGGGGAGGCTGGGTCTTGTGTGAGAAGGACTAATCCTGGGCATTTTCAAAGGGATTGGGAAAAGTTGACACAAATATATTGCAATGAATAATCCACTGCTAGATCACAGATGACTGGGGGCAGGGGGGAGACTCAGACGTTTAGGTTGATACCTAATACGTCTTTTCCACTTCTGATTTCTATGATGTGTTGTACACAACACAACAAACAGCAGCTAAAATCAATGCACAGCCTGAGTCAAGTGTAGAGGTTTTAATCAATCTGAGAAGCTGTTTATTGTGAGGATCCAACAAAGCCACAGAGATTATCATTAGTACACATGAAACAGGGACATGGAGAGCAAAAGGGAAGCATTGAGCTCCTCTTTGTGGGGACTGAAAATTGTACTTACTGCTTCTGTACCTGTCAGACTTAATATTGGCATAGCAAGAGTAAATAACTTGGGCAGGGGTGTGGAGAGAGGGGATCATTAAGTCCCAGGTATTGATCAGTGCTGGACTTAGAACAGGAATAGCTTTTGATTACCTTTGCTTAGGAAGGAAAGCTTAGCCCTCAAGTTAAATTCTGTTTTCCACTGACACATCTGGGTGAAACATGGAAGAGCTATGAACAGACTGGCTTGTGACTGAACGGACAGTGTACATGAAGGCAGATTTTTGGGACTTGGAAAAATCAGCAAATAAATATTCTGTACACCCAACTCCTTTGCAAGTCAGAATTGGCCATTGCTCTTTCCCTCATCAGGGTTTTAAGAGGATGGAGTATGTCACGGTAAATGCCAATAACTGAGAGCAAACAGTTGCTGCACATGGTGCAGAGATGCGTGCCATGCCCTCTGAATGCTCTTGCCTCTGGACAAAAGCCACCCCTGACTCCAGAAAGGGGATCTTATCTTTGTTTCTTGGCACACACTAGATGCCCAGGTCTAAGTACTTCCAGCAGATTTAAAGTTAAAATTGGATCCAGCTTCCAAGTCTGGACCAGTTTTCTTCTGAATGTAAAACAATAGGGGCCTTCAGGCTCGGGCAAGAGCAATTGCTGTGTTGTGCTGGTGGTGACAGAAGTAGCCCTGATGTTGAACAGCAAGGACCTGTAGTTCATAAATGATGACCTCGTAAAGTATATTGGTTCATCTCAATCTGATTACCAAGTAGATGGTAATTAAACTTCAGCAATTTCAGGAACACAATAATTTTCATTAAACAATATTTGGAGGGGTTGTAGAGGTAACGGAAGGAACTACATAATCTAATAGACCTTTGCAAAATCTTTTCCATCTTCATCTTCTTTGATGTTCTAAATGTAAAAACTGAGCAGAAGCATCACTCCAAGCAGTAAGGACAAATGGGCATTGTAGCAGATGTTCACAGCTGCCCAGAAGAAAATGGGAGAATAGTATATGCTTGGCTCAGTTCTCTGCCCACCAGGAGATGCACAGGGTTTCTGTTACCCTCCCTGGCTCCCAATTCCTTCAGATATTTCACTCACTTCTGTTAGATGCCTAAATTTCTCCTACTTGCTGCCACACCCAGCTCTGGATCACAGCTGCTGAAGTGGCTGCACAGGGGCAAGGACACTGAACAACACCATACACATGACAAGGCTCAAAACCTGGGCTCACTGGTGTTTCTGGTCTTCCCTTTCCATCCCCACATAACTCAAAGGCCACAGCAGCTGTGGCCAACTTGGCTTTCAATTGACAAAGGTCAACATGGGATCAGGTCTTTATCACCACCAGATTTTTCTCAGAAGTCTGCTGTCTCCACATAGCCTCTTCAGCTCCAGCAGTTACTGTGTTTTTTGATATCCAAGAGATCTTGTTTAAAAGCTCACATGGACATAGCTATGGGGCAGAGCCATCTCTCAATGACAACTTCCTTGTCTGCCTTACTGCAGAGCAGTATCTGAATTCCCTGTGCACAAACTGATGGAGAAAGTCATGGCCAAATCCCCATTCATGAAATATCAGACAATGCAGTATAACAAGAGCCAGTTTTTTACTGCCCTTTAGCCGTGTCTCCATTTACATCAATATCCGTGCGTTTTGCATCCCCTTTTCATTCCAAAACTTTCAGTGCAATGGCCATGAGAAATAAATATGCAGAACAAGTACCCAAGAGCCACGGAGAGGAGAAAACCCAAACAAAACAAAACATTCATTAATCTCTCTTTAATGTATCTTTTCCCCTTTCCCTCCCCACAAGACAAGATGGTGGGGGGTGGCAAGGGGAAGGGACGATTCCAGCAGAACAGCCTAACTATAAAAATACGAGTGCAGTTGCTAAAAGCCCAATCTATTTTCAAATTATGTGCTCTAATGGAATGTTGCTGTACATCTTTTGATGAGATAGGAGTCTATTTAAAAAGACAGACACTTTCGAATATGCTTTTAAACCCCGTCTGTCAATTAGAACAACATCAAGTGTTCAGTGGCTGGGAAAAAGATGACAGTATGAAAATCTGGGAGGGTAGCAGACAAAAAGAAAGATGAAGACAAAAAAAAAAGGTGGGGGAAAAAAGACAGGAGGAAAAGAAAGAAAGCTGTATTAAAAAAAAAAGTAAGTGAAAGTTGGGCAGAATAAAGATTTATAAATAAAAGTGGAAAATAAAGATTCATGAAACAAGATTGCACTCTTATACACCTAAATTATATATTCATTCATTTCCAAGAAGAATGCTGAATACAGAGAATGCAGAAAATGCAACGCCTCTTATAATCTGATTCCCTGCATTACTCAGCATCTCTAAGTAAGAAAGAAGAAAGTGTTGCTTAGCCTTTCCATGGATGGATCCCATGCTGGGACCTCTTCCTGCAGCTCTGCTGTGTACCTGAGCAAATGTAGGAAGATAATTTAATCTTTGAGAGGCACTAAGGTGAGGATCACTGTAGGAAAAAGTCCATGAGAAAATGTATATCTGGTACTAAGTGCAGGATGCAGTGAGCAGTAAAAAAGTCACTGGGCCACAAAGAGAACATGGCAGGAAAGAAACGTTGGGCTGGGTTCTCCCCTAGGGAATGGTATCTCACCTGCACACTGGAGGTGTCAGGAAAGGTGAAGGTGGAGGTGGGCACCTCCACATTACAGGTGAGTACTGGGCTAAGAAAGTAAAAATGTATCTGTGCCTCAGACCCCTCTGGTGCAGACAGCTCTGCCATCCAGAGTCTCCTGATGCTGTGCTCTGTAGCAGGGAGTCCATATCCATGCCACACAGTGCTACTTGAAGCAGCTTCTGTCCTGCATGAGGAGCAGTGGTTTTGGCAGAACAAGTTGTGTTTCACACCTTTTGCACTGGAAAGAACATGAACTTGCCAAGAAGCAGTCCTGAGCTCTCACTCATATTTCTGGGATTTACAGACTTTTGTTTTGTTCATTTCTATGACTACCCATTGTTTATGGCCTCTGTTGCAGCGAGCCTTAAAAAGTCATAACACTTAACATATCCAGCTCCTTGAGAAACCAAATAAATCCTCTTCATCAGTTCCCTTTGCTGCTTGTGGAGCTGTTCATGAAAGGCAGTGCACTATTTCTCCAGGTTTAATTGCTGGCACTCACTCAGGTTACAGCAGAGCCTGATCACAGAGCAGGAAGCCATGGGCAGGGTTAATACTACAGCTGGATGCCTTGCAGGAGCCCACAGGAGTCCTGAGCTGTGCTGGCACTCCCTGCACTGAGCTCTATACAAAGGTACAGCCAAAGGGCAGAGATAAATTAAACCAGCATGCATGACAAGGAATCCTCTCTCCAGGTTAGACCCAAGTGGATTTACACACCTTAATGAGAAAAGCTGGAGGTTTTCAGTGTCTTTTCTCACATGGTGTTTGAAGAAAGGATGTGCAATCTCTCTAATGTGGCAGTGTAATTAGGCAGTGTGATATGCAAGGAGGGGGGTAAGAAAAGCAGCAAGCTAACTTGAAATGCTTCATATTTTTGCATCATCTGCTGATGTACAATAACTTGTTGCCTATGCTGGTAGGTTTCACATATATCTCCATCCTACTTCGGTACAAAAAAGTGCTTGTTCAGCCAAGAAAACACTTTACAAGTATTGGCCCTGCAAAGATGTTAATTGGGGATAAATACTGGAGCTGAAGTTTCCCAACTTAGGCAAAAAAATCAAGAGCCCCAAAGGCTCTTTTATATGGCTCTCTCAGGCATTACTCCATATATATAACAAAAACACTACAGGGAAACAATTAATGGCAGAGCTGCCTGCTGCAGGAAGTTCATGGCCACAGAAATATGAACCTCTTCTTAGGTCTTGGCATCCCCAGGCATTCTTTTGAGTTCAGTGAAGACTTCCTTGTCAGCTCTAATTTTCGAAGGTGGATGTTATGGCTTAGGATAAATAAGTAGAGCTCCCTTCCACAGACGCTGTTCAATATTTGCTGTCTCTGAAGTAGACGGGCCAGTGTCCCCATCCCTTGAGGTCCAGGCTCTTCCTCTCTGCGTAAAGGGAGGCACAGGACACTGCCAGTGCTGGGAGTGCAGAGAGGGTTTGGTGTGGGCACAGGATCACACCAAAGCGCCCATTTGTGCTCTGCTCAGGCAGAAGCACCACAAGAACCATTTCTGGAGGCACAATGCTTAGGGTTTGGGGGGCTGGGGTATGTTGAGGTTCCTCTCTACCAGTCCTATTTTCCTCCCCACAGAGACACCCAAACTCCACATGTTGAGATAATACTCTCCCCTGTTTGGTCAATAAATGCAGTGCAGAGTGTGAGGTGCTTGGAGACTGTGGAAGAGAGGTCTGTGTAAGAACTTCCACTGAGCAGGTATGTTTAACCAGTCACCACTCAGATCTTCAGTCATCATTACCCAGGCAAACCAGCTGTTTATGATCTCCCCCTTAAATCTACCCTCCCTATGACTCAACCCACAGGCTTTAAAGTGTGCCATGTATTGACATTTATATAGTACATTTCATACACTTCCTCTCAAAGCTTTTTACAAAGCCATGAATTACATACCTGTCACCCACTGAATTCATTCATCCAAAAAAGCAGCAGTCATTACGCACTCAGCAATAAGCCTCATAACACTGCCAGCCGTTGAATTTGTATGTGTGTGCACCAAAGAGATAAAGTTACTTTAATGCCATCTCTGCTATTAATGCAACGAGGAGCAAGGGAGGGGAAGGATGAGGAGAGGGGGAGTAAATGACGGGTGGGAGGGTTTGGGTCTTTCTCCATACCTAGATGTAGAGATGTGGCATATATTAACTGCCTAAGAGGCTGCAGCTGCAGAAAGGTAATTGTGTGCAAGGTGCCTCTATCTTGGTCTATAGGATAAATATTAAAACAATAAAATGCTTTGCATTTGTTTTGTTCCTTTTGTTTTGGGATCCCAAAATGCTTTTTAGACATTAATTAATTCTCACTAATGAAAAAAAAAAAAATAAATAAAAAAAAAGACAACACCACAGCTTTAGAGCCGTTCTCATTTTGGAGATGGAGACACTGACATGTTTGCAAATTTTCTGCAGGCTGCAGTAAGAATTAATAGCAGAAACAAACCTTGCCATCTTGGTTCCCAGCTCACTAGTCCACCTCATACACTCACCTCCTTTTCATCTACTCCTATCAACCTGCTTCTTTTTAATCAGTATTCCAGTGGGATGGCTTTCACTGCTGAGGAAAGGCTGCTTTAAATTTCATCTCAATGAACCAAGCATATGCATGGCATCTAATTAATATCCCTGGATTTGATTGCAGGCGGGAAAAAAAAACTTCCTCCAGATTCCAGTGATTTCAGGATGTATTTTCCACCCTGTGTTTTTCAGCCCTGTGAAGCCCATCTGTGTTGCGGGACTGGAAAGAATAGGTTCAAAGACAAAAAGACTAAACTCAATCTGCTGTATTCTGCACAAGTCCTGGATTTCCCCCAAATGGAGTAAACTCTGTGGTGTGCTGCTTTTGGGCCAGCTTTTACCCAAAATTAACCCTAATTCCTCCTCTCTGTTCCGTGCTGCAATGACGTTTTTGATTGCAGGATTCAACAGATTCAGATTTTGAAAGTCCAAAGCCTATCCCAAACCTCGGTGGAAAAGGGCTACCCCTGCCCAAAGAAGATGAAGAAAAATTGGGAGGGGTCACAGAATAAATCAGGTCTCAAGAGACTTATTTATCTGATGGACTGAAATTGAACTGTCGTAAAGTGGCAGCTCCTGGTCTCATTCGAACTCTCCAATTTCAGAAGAATTCAAAAGCGGGGCTGAATGAGAGAAGTCACTAAACTGTGGAAAGGAATTAAATGGTTTTTGTCCTTCATTTTGCTGGTCTGAATCTGGCTTTTGTAAGAGGAAGTCCCTCTTCACCCCCCAGAAAACCAAATACATGAAAGGTATTGCTCTGAAGAAGAAAGAGCAGGAAACAAGGTGTGAGAAAACAAATGCTCTCTGGCTGATAGCTCCCACCACCTTCATCTTTCCTGTTCCAAGGGAAGCCAAGAGGAAAATGGACTCTTTTTCCCTTGGTGTTACCATCAGGTAGTATTTCAAACTCATTTCCAATAGATGTATTTCATTTTAGAAGGTAAGAGATTGACCTTCACAAAAAATCAGTCTTGAGAAATTCCAAAAAACCACAGTCAAAATATGATCAGCTCATGGTTTCCAGTCCATAAACCATTTTCTGGACTGTTCTGTTGCTAGTTGAAAAGGATCAGCCCATATCAACACCAGATGCTCAATAAAAAATGGTATTGCCCAAATCCTTCTCAATTCTCTTACCAATTACTGCAATCACCAATGAGGAAAGTCATACAGATTATCAAATGACCATGAAAATTTCTACTCAGGAATGAAGGAACCAAAATAACAATTCTGGTTTGCATTTTCTGAGTGTCTCCTTGCTCAGGACTCAACCTGCCAGGCACTTACAGCTTCCAGGTGACACCACCTCTCAGCCCATGATAAGTGCTTAGACAGACAGATGGCCACACAAACAGAGAATACACGGATCCTTATTTGCACCCCATGCTGCCTGCAGTGAAGTGTCATCACTTGTTTCAGATGGGTTTCTACTCCCTACACCAGGGAGATGAAGCAAGTGCAGTTCATTTGAGGCCTTGCTGTGGTAGACACTGACACAGCTTCTGTAGAGCTGCACTGATGACAGACCCTTTATAGAGAAATCTCCTGCCTCACTTGGGGGTGGCTCAAGCCCAGAGTTTATAAACCCATTTGTAAACATTATGTGGTATAGCAATGACAGCCTCTTTCTTAATTCAAGTCATTAATTTAATAGCATTAATGTAACTTAAACACACCTCCCTTTGTTACTTTCCTCCAGGCTCTGGCCACAGCACTGAAGGGTTCCACACCAACATGCAGAGTGTGCTTACAAGGCTGGGAAATACATCTGTGAATCAAACGTGTCAATCACCAAATGCCCCCTCTTCAAGACCCGAAGGCCTCCAGGGAACATGCAGGATCCAAATCACTGACCCTCATGTAACATTCAGAAGCAACAAAAACCTGTCTGGAGAAAGAGCTTCCCTCTGTCTGCATTGGCTAAAAGACACAAATGTGGGATTCTCTTCGCCTCTGTTTTCACCAAATCACAGTTCTCAATGGGGTTTAAATATATTCTCACAATTGGATACAGGTTCAAAAATTCCTGTACAAATGGCAAAATATAATATAAAACAAAAAAAAAGGGCATTGATTTAAGCCTAGCTGATTGAAGTTATTATGGAAAAAGATATTTTACATTTCTTTAGTAAATTCCACAGTAAAGCATTTTGCAGCTTACTACTGAGATTTTAAAAGCAGTATATTGGATCATATGCTTAAGACCCACTAATTTAAATGAAAAACAAAGATAGACATTTACATCTCCTACATATTTCATCCCTCCCTTCCCAGCACACACCTTAGCAGACTCTTGAATACACACGGAAATCCCTTTGGCTTATGATGGTTTCTGTGATTGTACTGCTGAGCTGATTGGAAAGACCAAAGCATTCAACTGGCAGTCAAGAAGAATGGGCTCTCAAACTGAAAATTAATGGAAAAAATGGAGAAGAAACCTCATTTTTACTCACAGAGTGTGGAGAGAAGATCTATCAGTCCTACCTAGAAGGGATAACACAATTTTTTGGAGAGTCAAGATGCTCAGGGCATTAAAATTTGCATCCTATTAGAGGTAAGTGCTAGAGAGAAAGAGTCCCCATCCTCTGCTTGGCCCTTCTTCTCAGCTATGACCAGAATTCCAGCTGTTACATCCATGGATTGCACCACTGGGGCATTCCTCAAGTCTCTCTCATATTTCAGACCAGGCTAATCTCACCTGTGAGCACACTGTGTGTTGAGTGTCTCACAAAGGAGGAAGCTGCTGCATTAGGCTCTGTGTGTAGCAGATTAGGGCAGAGTGGGCTGAAAACACTAGGAAATTTAAACCTAGTTCCAGTTCACAGTGATGTCAAACCAGAGGAAATGAAAGCAGAAAGTGGATATTTATGAAAAAAATGGCAGGAGTCATTACAATGTGTGCAGTATTGATTGAAGAAGATCGTGTTGCCCCCAAATCGAAATGGCTTTTACGTGTTTGGGCCCATCCTGACAAAAACACTTTCTTCTCCGTTGACGAGGCCATGTTGCCATGGAGATGCAGGGCTGATGTTTGGCGAAAGCACATTTCTATAAGGCAGGTCTAATGGATATATTTTCACAAAATTCACAGTTCCTTTCTGCTCATTTTCTCCTGAGCAGACTTGTCCACTTCTTCCATTTTACCACTTGATGAAAAAATATCTTTTTAATCTTTTAATTTAGCTTAGATTTCCCTCCCTCTAGCATCAGAGCTTGCCAATTAAACTACTTATCTGAGATGCTCCACACCAAGGCCAAGTGCTTGCTTTTCATTATCAGGTTGGTGGCTTGTTTTCACCCTCCCTTGCTCCATATCTGAACCTCTTTGATGCTTGCTGTATGTTATAGATGTTGTGATACAAGATGTGAGCTTAGAGTTTCATATTAGTGGAAGAAACCACAGGTTCAGCTTTTCTTTAAGGCAGCGCTTCTGAAGTCCTTAGTTCAACAAGACAGTGTTGTGGTTTCTGTGGTGACATGTGTTGGAGCACATGCTGATGCTGCCTGGCCAAAAGCAGGGATAATAATACAGAGTCCTTCAGAAGAGAGGCAGAGTTTAGTTAAATGGTTTTAATTCTGGGTGTCTGTTTATCTTTTTACTATAAGAAAATGCAAGTCTCTTTTAAACTAATTTGAATAAAAAAGCAATATCTGTGCTTATGCAGGTACACAAATATAAGCACACCTACACACAGCTAAGTAACTTCACATCCAGTTCCATTCAAATATATTTTCCAGGTTCTTTTTTTTTGAGTATCTTAAGACCGTGTTCTGGATTCTGAGTTTCTTTAGCAGGAAGAGCCAGCAGGCATATTGACTAGAAGGGATGCTCACAAAAACAGCCAGTTTGAATGGAAACAACAGTCTGGAGGAATATTTTCAGTCAGTGAATTGAAAAAAAATATATAATTATGCCACAAAATACCTTTATGTCATGTGGCCTCTGCGACCAATTAAAATTTGTCAATTCATTTTGGTTTGGGGATACTCTTAATGAACTTCTGGAGAAAACAGCAGACCAAGAAGTATTTGCATCAGCAAACAATTTCAAACAACCAATTAGCTGAAGAAATCAACACTGCAAGCACAGAAAATTCACAAATAGAAAAAGAGGGGAAATTCATCCAATAAATTATTCATCATGAATTATTTGTCCGGTTTCCTTTAGATCTGGCCTAAGTTATTATTAATCAGTTATAGACACCTTTACCTATTAGGGCAGACTTGATTGAGAAGTGGAAAAAACCATTTTCTGCAGCAGTGATTTGAAGGCAGCTCCAAGAAGCTGGTAACTCAAAGTTTGCATCACCAAGTGACTCTTACAAGCTCTCTTGTTCCAGCTGACAATAACAGAGGCTGATTCTCAATGCTGACAGTTATCAAAGAGAGTATTCATCTCTTTCCCTGGAGTCAGGGCTGAGGCACGCTGTTGGGTCAATATTTTGGAGGCGTCATTGTTCAGCACATTCAGAAAGTGCCCAAAGGACTACAGACACCAGGGCTGTCACTCAGACGTTTTACAAAGATTGGGATGTTTCTTTGTCCTTTTCTACATGCCAGGATTCTTGGAAAAAGAAAAGAATAAATGAGATTTAGTATCACAGAATTCCTTATTTCTTTGGCTTTGCCTCTGTCTGGGCTGTATGTTATATAATAGGGCTGTGGCCCAGGACGTGGGCTGTGGGATGTGAGGCAAATGGGGCAAGGGAATAATCATCCAACAAGCAAATTCATTTCATCTCCTCATGCTTCAATTTTGCCATCCACAAGACACTGCTAATGACACTTCCCCTGCTCTAAGATCTTTGGATGCAAAACCCCAGCATTAACTCTTTAAAAAGGCTAATCCTCTTTGTCTGTTTTAACCACAGAAGCATGCAGTGCAGAGCAGCTATAATTGGGAGCTCAGAAAGGTATGGCAGAGAAGGGGCAAAGACAGCCAGGAGCAAGGAACTGCTCCAGTGGAGGAGACAGCAAGTAGGATCCTGTGGATCCTGAGCGAGGGATGCAATAAGCTCTATGGGACCACAAGAGGTGGGAAGGCATGGAGCAGGAGCAATTTTTCACATTGCATAAAGAGTGATTTGTTAACAGATTTAAAACACATTAAACACAGTCCTTTCCACACCATTTCTAGTGACTCTGGGATTGTACCCAAGAGCTTGTTATCACCACAGATGGAACTGTTTCTTAACAGCATCTTTGACCGATCTACTGATTCTGAGGAGAACCAGCAGACTTCCCCACCACCCTTAGGATAACTGTCAAATTTTGCAGTGTCTCGAGGACCTGTGCACAGTACTGTCCTAAGCATCAGAAGACTTCGGCCACATCTCTGTAAATGCCCTGAGCGGGAAGATATTACTAAAACAGAGAAGGTATCCTATTAACAGGACATCTGCATCTGCACACAGCCACATGCAACCAGCAGATGAATACAAGGCTTACTCTGGTTGCCGTGTTCATCTGATTACAGGATGGGAGATCAGAGAGGACTGAGTACACTACAACTTCCTTGTAGATTTTCTCAGTGGAGTTTTCACATGGTCACGCTTCATTGATAAAATGAGTCTCAGGAAGGTTTATTCATTTTACTACTTATTGTTTTCTGTAACAGGTGCAACCACTATAATTAGGCCTGTATCAACAGCATTTTCTTGTTACTCAAATTCTTTCTGTCTCTCAGATGCTCCTGGCTGTAGCACTACAGTGTCTGCTGCTTAGAGAATGAGTAAAAATTAGTTGTTTTCTTTCCCTCCTTTTTCTTCATTCATCCATATTATGCCAAAAAAAACACACCCTCCATTTCACACAGATAATTTCTTCCTTGTCTTTCATGGGTTCAACCAAAGATGTCACCAAATGCCCCACCCCTTTCTGATACCAGCATCTTCCTTTGAAACACAACACAGACCCACACCAGGGACAGATCAAGCACCAGAGCAGAGCATAGTTAGTGTAAAAGGGGAAGGAAAAAAACAAGACTGATCCCAAAAAACAAGGCTATCCCTGGGGAACTGCCCTTTGCCTCCAGTTTTGGAAGGAGGGAGACCAGGTAGCTCAACAACTGACCACTCATGGCTCCTGCAGGAATAATGTTGTGGCAAAGATTGGTATCCAACAGTTGAACACTGCATCTTTTGCTGCTTTAGAGGCTGTGTTTCTTTCCCTCTAACTTAATGCACACACATACTTAACCCATCAGGCACATGGTGTAAAATCAAGCCAGGCCTGATTCAAATACTCAGAAATATGTGGGTGCATCCAGTTTAACCAGGAAAAAACTACCTTTTGAAGCCACATCAAACTAATGCTTTCCCTCCCAGAAAACACTGAGCTTGCCTAGAACACAAGGGAAAACGCATCTCTGTAGGCATTGTACAGAAATGGGAGGTTTTCCCTGTCATTTTCTTGCTTCATTGTATGATGTGCCAAAAATGTAAATTTAAATAGTGCCTTGGAGTGGGGTCTTTCTGGAAATGATGGGGTTGCATGTTGGCAGAGGCCTCAAGACCTGATGGGTTTGAGGCTACAAGAAGCAATACTGCACTGAGAAAATGAGGCTCTCAGGATAACAACTGGGGGGATGTGTGCTGCTTTCAGTCAATCAAGCCCAAACTCAGTCACAGAGTAATCAAGCTCAATTCAACTGACTTCTGTGTTATTATTGTTATTATTTATCACTTGAATTACTGGAGCACCTTGAGGAGGCAACTGAAATGAGAGCATAGAGAGCTGCTGCTGTACAAAGATATAATGGGAGTGTGGCAGTCAGGGTGAGCACACAGGCTGCAGAGAAGAGGCTGGTAACAAGCTGAAGAGAAATGGGGTTGCACTTAGACATTTGTAGTGCTCATCTACTGGCCCTGAGGGGAAGATCCTGCACCCTGATTTCAGACAGGGTACTCAGCATCTGGCAAACTTAATAAAGGCTCCCTCCATAGCTGGTGACAACAGAGACTGAGTGCAAAGCTTAAGTCTGATACAGGTCCTGTGTAGATCTGCATGGAACAGCAGGTTCAGGCTATCTGCACAAACCCATCAGAACTTCATCTTTCCCTTTCCTCCTCAGATACGAGCTTTCTCATCTCACTAAAGTCATTGGCTACTGCTTGCTTGATCCAGCCCTTCTCTCAGCAGCCAATTCTCTCAGCAGAAAAGCTGACACATCCATTGGCATGTCAGTTGGGATCTGTTCAAATGAGACAGGAGTCAAATCCCTTCCCTCTGCCTCACTGCTGAACTCACACCGTCATCTGTAAGTAATATGTTAGACATGTTTCTTTTTCAGTTTTAAAAAAAAAAAAGTAATTTATTTTCTAATTACAAAAGAATATAGGATAGGGAAAAAGAATGAAAGAAAAGAAATTGTGATACCAGATGGCAAATCACCATTTAGCAGGAGCAGGCAAAGAGAGGACTCAGTCAATCACAGGGTAAGTGATAAGACACAAGAGGGAACTACTGAAAAGAAAGGCAGCTCATTACACAAAGCACTAAATTATTCTTAGTGGGACTTCTCCTCCTTCTTTTCCCCTTTCTATTTTTTATTCTGAGCCATAAAGCAAGTAATTCCACTGAGATCCTCTTTTAAATGATTAACAGTTCTATTTTAACTTATGTTTTTGATTGTGTCCCTGCCATTAATCTTCCTGTCTTTTTCTGTGCCCTGCTGTTCACCTCATCTTTTAACTTTCTAATTCCTTTGGCCCATCCCTCGCACCCACAAATGCATCCATAAGCTTTGCTGCTAGTGGGAGCCTTGGAACAAAGTTGTGGGAATGTTCCAAAAAAGTATCACCCAAGACCCCAGCAGCATCCTTGCCCAACAGCAGAGTCTCCATCCCTCTAAAGAGACATCTAGCCCAGATTGACTTATTTGCGTGGATGTTCTGGGGCAATTGAGAAATCCCTTGTAAAGAGATTATCCTGAGATATACCTGACCAGCAATCCCTGCTTGACTGATGATATCTTGAACTTATTATATCCATGGCTGGTTGAGATCTCTTTCTGACTCAATTCTTTTCCACTGAGCAGCTAATTCATCAGTGGGATGAAAAGTTCTGGGTAGCACAGTGTTTTCAGACAACATCACAACAGTATCTGTGTTTGTTGTTTGAGGAGGCAGGATACAAACCAAAGCTCCCTTTCCCCAGGGAAGACAGTGGGGAAAAGTGGCAGGTTGAAACAGACTGTTGTCCATCTTTGCACGTTTCTGTGTAAAGTAGGAAATTTGAGGAAGTATTAATTATTCACTGATGGCTCTCACTGTGCCAGAAGAGCTGCGGGTTGCTGGGCTGCATACCTGTCCTGCCTTTGATCCTGATCTGCTCTGGAACATTCCCAAAATCTCTTCCTCCCCCAGTTTCCCTCTGTTGCCAGAAGGGTAAATATTATTTCCTTTGTTTGCAACTCCCCTGTCCCATAGATTCCCTCTCACTACCCATCTCCTGAAACTGCTGGCATTTAGAGTTGTTCATTTCTTTTAGGAACATTAGACAAAATATCGATGGCCAGCCATTTTATTATTCATATTTCTCTGGCCTTAACGACAGAACACAGTGCTATTTGCTAATGAACTGGGCTGAAGCGAATGTGTTGGTGGCACTAATTGAAAGGAAATGAGTGAAACATCACCTGCCTGCCCCCTTTCACTGCCTCCAGGGCTGTGGCCATGGGTGACCTGCGTTTGCAGAAGCCAAGGGCTCACATGCTGGGGGATCAGCAGGGGGATATCCTCCTCATTGGCTATAAAAGCAGCATGGCTTGACCTGCACCAGAAAGAACTTGGGGAAAGGGGGTAAGGGAACCCCAGGGCCTGGCACAGAACGATTTCCATAGCAGTCCAGGCAGCCTCCATCTGTGAGATGAGCTGTTGAATTATACAGTTTTGTTTTTTTTCTAAGAAACCACACAGGCAAAAAGGAGAGATTTCAGTCAATACATAAAGTACTTTTCAGCAAAATGGCAAAACTTCAGCTCTGAGCAGCATAGGGGCATCTCTTAACTGTTGCAGCTCTGGAATATGGGAACTCACTTGACAATAAAAAGCAAATCTTGCACTTGAAGCAAAAAATATTAAAATTGCCTAATCAGTGGCAAATACTTCATTTGAACTGGGAAGAGCAGATGCAACTACCCGGTCTAGATGGACAAACAAGATAATCAAATCAATACCCACACTTTTCTCACTGGCTGGCAGCCACAGGCGACTGACAGCAGAGGTGTGGATTTGCCATGTTTTTATTAACCATCAGCTGGTTCTGTAATTAACTGGAATTCAGACCTGCTGGGGGAGTTATTACCCTGTCCTTGGATGGATTTGGTCTGTACATGGGGGACAGCTTTCTCCTGCTGCTGGTGTCTCCTGAATTTCATCTTGCTTCTGCACAAACCTTGCTCTTCCCACCAAACCAGCACTGCCTGCGAAATGTGAACTGTAGAAGCGTGGTAGATACTGGAGGGATAAACCCAGTTCATGGCTGTACCAGCTAATTAGTACCATTGTCAGCAGGAATAGCTGCAGACGAGTAGGGCCAGATGTAGGACTCAGTTAATAATGCTGTAATTGAGAGTAGATTGTCAGGCCCTGACACATAAGCAGGGCTGTGGAGAGATTTTCTTCTCTCTTTGTTTTTAGCTGTGTTTAGTTGTTTATGAAATGCTGCTTAGATTTTGCAGATGGCAGTCATCTTGTTCAAGTGCCAGAATTGTGTCTGCCCTCTGTGGGGACAAGCCCCAGTGCAGTTGTGGTTTCTGTGGTAGCTTCCATAACAGAATACCTAAGGAAAATGCCTACTATGTCTAGGAAGAGAGCAGTGTCCCCATTCCTATCCTGGACCAGGGGGGCATGTTGTGTTCTGAGAGCTGAAAACAATGCTAGTGTCCCTTAAAGATACCCTGTGAAATTTGGGCTCTAACACTTGAAAAGCAGGAATCAGAAGTTGGGACTTTCCCTGTCTCTTACTAGAGGCGGGCCAAGAGCCATCTCAGCTGAAGAGAGGCAGACTTTCATTTTCTTTAGTTATATTTTTAATTATTAGTTTATGTTTTCTCTTGGCTAGAAGAAGCTGTCTTGGTCCTAGAACTGGCTCGATACTGAAAAGAAAGACTCATAAATATGCATTTAAAACTGCTCTAAATTAATTCCAGAGCAATTCATTGTGGTTTTTGCTTCCCATGAACTTTCAAGAGAAGAAGTTTTGCTAGGGGAGGCAGTAACTAAAAAAGACAAAATTTCACGGAAGTGTTGACAATATTTGCCAAGCCACCCCCTAACTCCCCAAGTTTCTCACTTTGAAACTTTGAAGGCAGTTTCAGTGGTGATCAGAGAAGAGCGTGAAGAGTTAGTGCCATCCTGCTGGGGCCAAGAAACAAGTAGTAACATCTGCATACTCAAGTCAAAAGGGGCACATTGCAGATTTCAAATATCACCAATGACTCATAGGTCAAACAAGTGGCTTGTAAATTCACTGGAATATAGTATCTTTAATAAAAAAAAAAAAAAAGGAACTCACTAGCAAAACAGGAATGGCTCTCCATAGTCCCACGCCTCATTGTTAATGATGCTTGGATCATCTCTCCTGAGATGATGCTCACTGCCTTTTTTATTGTTCCTGTTCTTAATTTTGCATTAGTTACATTTGAAGCTTTTTGTTTAGGCAACAGAAACATGCATTTCACCTGCAGCACTTCCATATTACTGAGGTAAATGTTGATCTGTTTTAGAGACTTGATAAAAATCTTTACTCTGAGATTCAGGGTCTATTTGCTATTCTAAAAGCTTGTGAAAGAAGAGAAGTTGAATGCCAATGCTCAAGACTGTGTATATGTGTGTGTGTGTGTGTGTGTGTGTGTGTGTGTGTGTGTGTGTGTGTGT
>JAHLSL010000013.1:8280798-8297615 GCA_025920805.1 Petroica traversi | reverse complement strand
TGTGTGTGTGTGTGTGTGTGTGTGTGTGTGTGTGTGTGTGTGTGTGTTTGCATTCACACCTTAATGCGCATCCCAGTGTTCCTGTTCCTCCCTCACCCCCCTTCCTCCACCCAAGGTCTAATTAAAACAAGAATGCACCAGGCTGCCTTTTCCTCTGTTTCATCTCCTGATATTATTTTGTTTTCCACCAAGGAAATCTCCTGAAATCTTTGAAGTCTTAGGGTGTGTGAATAAAGATGTCACAACGGTAGACACAGGGCTTCTTAATGAGGACGCGAAGTTTGATGTCGGAGCACTTCATTGCCCAAAGGAAAGAGATGCACTCCAACAGACACTCCCTTTCTGTCTTTCCCTGTCTTTTTTTTTTTTTTTTTTTGTATTCTTGCTGCAAGGGCCTAATTTTTTTTCTCTTCTATATTTTTTATTCTGTCCTCAGCTTTCAAGGAGGAAAGGGATAAATGAGAGGAAATGAAGGGAAAATGCAGTTTTACAAATCCTATTTTTGTGGATGCCGCTGTCTCTTTTTCCCATTTAATCTCAGTATCATCTGAGGTATCAGCCCCATCCAGATTCCTACTGCCTTCTTTCCAGCCTGGCTGGAGGTTCCAGACCCTCTCTCCGTCCCTGTCTCTCCCCCAGCCAAACTTCTAACTCGGGCAAAGAAAGTACAGCTTTATCAAGAGGAGAAATCATTTTAATATAACTAAGGGGAATCTCTGATCCCTAGAGTAAAAAATTCATTACCACAAGCCTGGTCAGTGATAACAGCTCCAAATACTCCCTGGGACCTTGATTTTGAGGTGATCCATGTCTGCTTTGAATTCATCTGCTGGATTCTTAGCCCTATTGCTTTCCCCTGTTGAATCTGAGAAGTCAGCTTGCAAATAAAAACCAAAGAAACTTATCCCATTATTCTCCCCTGCATCTAACCAGCAGAACAACAGGATACCATTAAGGCAGAGCTGAACATCCTCTTGAGCATGTCAGTTTTATGGTGGAGAAAGCTCCCACATTTCATGGGAAAAAGACACTTCCTACAGATGTGAAATGCCTGCTGGAGCCAGGTGCTTCCTTCCCTTTGGCGGGTGCTTTCTTCTGAAAGAACTGCTGGCTGTCTTGTTGCTAACCTCTCAGGCAGGATCTGGCTCACATGATGCCTTGTCACTACTAAGTAAAGTCCCTTTGTCAAATATACGATCCCTCCTTTGAACACTCTCCTTAGATCCAGCCACAGCATCCTGGCTGATTCGTTCCCCATTTGTCTCCCATCACAATGTGTTTCATGGTGGGCTCCCCCCATGTCTTCCCTCCTATGGACCATTTGAGAATCACTTTACTCTTCTCATCATTCCTCTGCAGGATCTTAAAACTCATCTTCCCAGTCTCAAATTACCTTCCACACTACTCAGAACACTCCAATGCAGAAGTTAGCACATGCAATGCAATCCTCCCAGACAGAAGGGACCTTCAGTAGCAGGCATGTTTTCTGGTGCTGTTTAAGTGTGATTAGGCTCCTACTTTCATGCCGTGGATCAGCGAGCCCCTGAATGTTGAAGCCTTGAAGCCTCCGAAGTTCATGTCTTCATGAGAGGTGGTGGGGAGTACTTTCTGGTTTGTAGCAGAGAAAAAAAAGTTTGAGTCAATGCAGAAAATCCAACCTGCTGGCTGCAGAGGTCAGTTTAGCTACTAAGAAAACTGCCTGTGTACTTTTTCATTAAGCTCAAGCATAGCTGGAGTTCTTGCTGCAAGCCTCTGAATTTCAAGCTCAGCATGAGTCAACCCCAAAATGCTGAAATATTTAAGGTTTTTTTCCACACAGGAGCTAGATTTTTGACACCAAACAAGCTGCATCATCTTTCAACTAAGAAAACCCTGAAGTTTGGGGTTGATAGTGATGATGATGATGATTGTTTGAGATTAAACCCTTTGCATTGACTGACCACATCTGCTCAGTTCCATCCTTCTCAAATAAGACACAATATCCTTCCCTATCAGGATTCCTCCTCAAAGCTTATTGTCTTCCAGCCCCCTCAGGTGATGCTAATACATTTTAATAGGGATGTGAGAGCACACTCACCTCCTCAGTTTATACTTTGATTTAATTGTCCAGACTTGTGGGCTTTTGTTCCTACTGCTGAGAGATGTCTGGAGGACGCAGGTGAGCTATGAGATCCCAACCTGCCTGCAAAGGCACCCAGCACAGCAGCTGAGCTGGAGGTCTCAGGTTGCAATATACCTGTGCAAGTGCAGGCTGGGTGGTCTCATAGCAAGGAGAATGTGAGTGCTTTTGCTTTGCAGTTTTGTTCAGAAGGAAAGGTGGGTACACAGCTGCCGCTGACCCCTTGTAAGGACGGCCCAGCTGGATGGGGGCAGTGGCAATATCCAGAGACAAAACCACAAATTCACACCAAATCAGAACATACACACAATAAGGAAAGCACACACAGCCAGCAGCAAGGAGTGGAGGGATCTTTTGTTTGGATTCCAGGGACACGATGTATTACCTGAAGGGTCCGTGGGGCAGAAAACAGAGAACAAAGCGGGCACAAACCTTAAATACAGGGGAGACAGGGTTTATACCAACCAATGGGGAAAGGGCAAGGGGGTTGTTCAACAGGGATGGATGGGCTAGGGAGCCAACAGGGCAACACAGGAGGTGGGATTAAAGGGAACAGACCATTGAATACAAAGGAACCTTCCAGAACATAGCTTTCTATGGTAAGAAGGGGCACGGAGGCCAACGGGCCAGCTGGGATATGGAGATTAACATAAAGGTGAAACAGGCCCCGGGGTGTCTTGGGGGGAGAGCCTAGGGTCACCCGGGCTGTGGAGAATGACATGGTCCTAGGGCTGTGTCACCAGGAGGCCCTCATAATGTTCACAGGCCTACCTGCCCCACAGACAGCCCTTTCCTTTCCTCCCTAAGAATATCACAGTCATCTTCTTTTTTTCTCTTCTTTCAATAAAACAAAGTGCATAGATCAGGTGATTCACTTTAATGATATATGTTGCACAAAGAGGGGGTGGTTTGTGCTGGAAAATAAAAGGGCATGATCTGAGCTCTGGCCCTTATGTTTACTCCTCCAGCCTACTGCAGCAATCAAAGGTGCCCACAGCTCCCCTGCTAAAGGATGTGACCCCTGAGGTTGAGATTTTGGTAAGGTTTTTCTGTCTGCACTGTGATGCGCTCCATTCCCCAGACAGTGATTTATCATCAGACTCCACACTGACAGAATAACTTAACACAGAGGCAGTGAGTGCTTATCCCAGGCAGAGGGGCAGGGAGACAGCTGGGTTGGCTGCCTGTTACAGAGAGCTGTGCTAGAGGCAGCCTGTCAAAACGAAGCCCCTCTCTGCCTGTCAAGCTCAACACTTGTTATAATCTGGTCTTAGACCAGAGTTCTGACTTTGCTGTGCTGGAGACTCTGAAAATTCTGCAGAGTATCAAGTTATTTTCTTGAAGGCTGGCAATTTTTAAGGGAGTGTTAACAAATTTCATGTCTATATGGTAAGAGCTCAGGTTGCCATATAGTTTTATCTATTTACCATCACCTTTGCAGGTTACAAGCACACGAAAAGCCTGGTCTGTAAACCCAGAAAAATCCCAGGGGTGTGCTGGGCCAAATCCCAGTTTACTAGACCTGGCCAAACCTTGTCTCTGGATCTGATCATCCTTCTTATCAGAGATGTGAAGCCACACAGATCCTGAGCACTGTTATCATCATTGTATTGCTTCTGCTGTTAGACAGAGGATTAAGTCCTGCTCAGGTTTAAGGTAGCCTCCTTTCCCAGTCTAGATGAAGCCATCTGGTTTTTGTGTCACTGACCTTTGTCAGACCCCATTCATCCACCCCTCCCTGCTTCCTGGGCTTAATCTCTATACCTACTCCCCACCAGTGCAGAGGGACAGAGAATGGAACATGCAGGAAAGAATTCAGGCAGAGTGCAATAGATGGAGCATCCCACTGCACATGCCATGGCCTCATCTTGCATGTTGACCCAGGAACTGGGCAGGGAGGGATTAGTCCTTTACATACCACTTAGCCTTTCGCTTGCCTGGAGCCCAGGTCACCATAGTGGCACAAATGCTATTAAACTGCTCCAATCTGATTTGCTGAACTTCAGTGGTCCTTTGGTATTCACAAAAGCGGGGGGGGGAGGGGTGGAAAGCAAAGTTTCTTCATTCTAGAAAGCATTTTCTTTCCTGCTTTGTTGGTTGTGTGATTGTTTGGTTTGCACTGTTATTTTAAAAGGTCTGTCAGGCAGCCACAGAGGAGAAAGATTTCCATGTTCCTAGTCATGTGCCATGCAGAAATAACAGCAAATAGTTGAACTAAGCACTCTGCCAGCTCTCCATGGTAAGGGAGTCAGCCATCTGAGCTGCTCCCTCCATCCTCATGAATACAATCCCTAGCGATGGGGGAACCTCTCAAATGAAATGGTCTCTGCCAGTGGAACTTTGGGAAATCCCATTTGGCATGGTCATTTCTCAGCAGCCTCTTACTGTGCTTTTCCCCTTCCCTGAAGTGTTGTGCTGGTGAGAGGTGGAAAAGGCACTTCTCTTGGCCAGGTCTGCGGAGCTGCATGGCTGCAACCCATCATTTTGGGTGAAGGGAGAAAGCTGTCATAGGTACATGTGGGCTGGCAGAAGTCAGGGCCCTCTGGGCAGTGACGAGTGACCTCTGTTATTGGAACAGACATAAATGGAAGGGGCCTTGATTGCATCATTTATAATTAATCAACAAAATTGACATGAAAATAAATGATGGGAAGGGTTATAAAAGAGATGGCAGCCAAGTTATTCAGGGCTGACCATGCTGCTGCCTCCCTTCTCCTTGGTCCCTTTGTAACTAGACAGCTCTAAGCAGGATAGTCTGAGGTCAAAGGCTGTGATATCCCACATTCTTTTTTCTATCTTGTCTTATCTGTGCCTCAGTAGGGATAGCTCTGGACTAGTATTTGGGGTTTGACCTGCAAATTTCTTCCAAAACTGAAAGATTGTGGCAAAGAGCTGAGGTCTCATATAAAAAAATCTCACTATTCCTTGTGCATATCAGGAGATGGAATATAAAGGGGATAAAAGTATCTAAGAGTCCTTCCCTGTCTCCAATGTTTCTGCATGCACTTCTGATACTAGGAATGCACATGTAACCTTTGCCATGTGACACCAAATAGAGCATGTGGCTCAAACTCTCAGTGAACACTCAGACCTTAGACCGAAGCACATCTGCTGTGCTTCCTGAGAGAGTGGGGATGCATCTACACAGAGACCTCTTTGGTCTTCCCAGGATCCATGAAAACAGGCAAAAGAGAAATCTTGAGCAGGCGTTGAAGTGTCTGGAGCAAACTACAAAAGTGGCCCTTCTATGCATAGACTGAGTGTAGCTGAAGCCAGTTGCACTCTCTCTGTGGGTGAATGCTTTCAAAACAGCCACAGCCTTGAAAGCAGGGAGGATGTGTCCTTGGCCAGTATTTCAGCAGTCACAGGTTGACCAAGGACCTTTGGCATTGTGGCCAGATGAGTGTCAATATGCCAAACTCTTTTAGCAAGAGCTTCTCATAAATGGCAATGTTGGGATTGAGTGAGTTGGCAAAAAATGTCATGTTCAGCAAAATCCAGCTTCCTTTTTCTCCTTTAGAAATTACTGCCATTTGAAGTATGCACAGTGGCACTGCAAGCCAGACCAGCTGTGTCTGGGTAATTAACTCAAAGTTCAGATGAGGTTTGTTCACACAATTGAGGTAGAAGGGGTGAGTCAAATATGGTTGTCACCACAACTTGAAAAGAAGTGCAGCTCTGTAGAATTTTTACCAAAAACCCCTTGGAAGTCCCCTGCATGTAACACAAGTAGTGATTTTACCCTCTGGTGTGATGTCAAAGCAAGCATCATGCTCACATTGGCATCCATACAAGAATTAAAACAAGAAACCTTGCAAAGGCAAACCAACTCACTTCAGTCAGCCTCAGCAAGCAGAACGGTGAACTTGGTTGATATCAAAGAGGACACCAAGGCCATGTGTCTTCGTTTGAGAGACAGATGTCTACTAGGGACTGCAGGAACCTCACTTGGAATGGAAAATGTAAAATTCTTTCCCTCCAAATTGTTATAAATTTAAAATCAAGGGGCTCTCAGGCAGAGATATGAGGGCAGGAATAACAATTCTTTACTAACACATAAAACAAAACTAACAAATAACAAAAAAAAAACAAAAAACAACCTAAGGCATAAAACCACAAACAGAAGCAGACACCCAGTACCAGCCTGCTCGGCCTCAGGCACTTTTCCCTTTGGTGCAGTTCCAGTCTCAGCCGGCAGGGGGGCTGGTGGCTCCCTGTGGGCAGGGCGGGTGCAATGATTCCCCTGCGGCTGCAGGGGGCGCTCCGGCGCGAGCCCAGGTGAGACGAGGTGATGGCGGCTGCGCCCGGGGCAGGGAGGGATGGAGGAGAGGCTTTGCTTCACAAGCCCTCGGGGCAGCGATGTCGGTGCTGCAGCAGGATCCCTAGGAACAGCGAGCTGGGACAGTAGGAGGTCCCAGCAGGCAGGGGTTTGAGGCTACAACGTAGCAAAGTCTCACAGCAGGGAGCAGGGCAGGATAAGCGGGAAGGACCAGGCAGCCCCTCGGCAGGGCAGGGGGAAGGGAGAAAAACTCACAGCAGAGGTCTGCGCTTGCTGGTGTGTCCCTGTAGCAATCAGCAACTCTGACCGTTCTGTTCCGAGAACCCCCAGGAAGTGAGAGAGCAACAGCTGTCTTGTCTTGCCTTTTTACCAGCCCAAATCTCATGTTATCTCTGCCCCTGAGAAGAAGCTTGCCTATCTCTGGTTTGGCTACTTTCTTTTGTTTTCTTAAGTACCCAATTATTAGTTCCTTAGCAACTTGTGGGAGGAAAAATTCCTTAAGAAAAACAAAGGGAAGAAAATCCAAACCCCAACACCATGAAACACCTGTTTAGCACTTTTTAGAGCCGCATTACTACTTGTGCCCTACTTACCTAGAAATACACTTCAAAAATACACTGCTTTTGACTTCCAGCCCTTGTATATGCTTCTACACAGCAACTTCTACAGTTTCCCATTCCTCAGCTTGGCTCCATTTTACTTATCGCATGCCAGGGGCTAACCCAGCTGAAATCTCTGTTACTTGTTCTTCCGAGTGAATCACAAGCCTTCAGGTTTTTACTCTTACTGGCTTTTTCAGGATCAGAATACTTTCAATATCCTTGGGGTTTTTATAAAACCTCACTAAGTTCAGAAATATTGGGCTGTGACCCACAAAGTTCAAAATAGCAGTATTTTGTGGAGGTTGTTCCACTTGTGCTAGTCACTGATTCTACTGATGGGCAGAACAAGTGTTTGACTTCTCTATAGCAAATATGCACATTGTCCGCTCCTGATCCTGATTACATCTGTTTCAATTTGCTTAAAATACCACAGGCTGCATTGAGAGTCCAGGATGTGGGTCAGATGCTGTGCATGGCACCTGATAGTTCATGCTGCCCGCACAGTGATAAACCCTGATTCAAACCCCTGCTCTCCCTCTTTCTCCTCTTCTCTTTTGGTGGCCTGTGTGGATGAAACTGGGATGTTTTATACTAGGCGTTTTTCTTGCTTTCTGCTAACGTTTCTACAACTTCTGGAAGTCTGATTGAGGCTTTCTACAGTGCACCATTATTCTCCTAAAATTCAAGAGTGGGCTGATCATGTCAGTATGCTTGTAGCTTGGCCTTTTCTCTTATCAGAATGAAATAAGCAACATTCCACATTCCTCCTTCTCTGGTGAGCAGAGTTTCTGATGTCTGGCCTAGGGTTAATCACAGGGTTAACCAAGTCATGAAAATATATTCTGGGAAAATGCAGAAGATTTCTCACTTGGTTGGACTGAGCAGTCTTTCCTTTTTAAATTCAGTGGCATGAGGCAGCCAGACAGATCCCTCTTTCACTGTTAGTCTCTTCTGCTGTGGGTCAGCAACATGATGTGTTTCTCCTTCCTTGCTACTTCGGGGTAGAACAGAAAGCTGTAATTTGCTCTGGCGCTTTCAGGAAGTCAGTTCAGTTTTCCCTCTTCTCCAACACCAGATGAGAGAAGCCAATCAGCAAGATCCAAAGTACTGTTTTGGTTCATCAGCCCAGGTGCACATGCCTTCTCAGAGGGGCTAAAGGAAGTTTCTTTCTGCACTATCTCCACTTCAAAACCTGCCTCTTTGCAGCTAGAGCTCTTTTGGCAGTTTCTGGCACAGTAAGGAGCAAACGTGCCTTCACTGGGCTCCTGAGTCCCAGAGGGAGTCACTGAGGCCTGAGATGGCCATATACAAGTGCCATTGATGCCTCAGAGATGTTTATCTTTTTTCCTGAGCAGGAGTCCCTCTGGGAAGATTGATTACCCTGTAAAAGATAGTTTTAGACTAGGTATGACAGGGCTATCCCATTCTGTCTCTGGCATTAATTTACAGCTGCCCAGTGTTCCCTTTTGCTGAGCTGTTCCGATTTCTCCTGCCCCAATCTGATACTTGCTCCTTCTCATTCCTTCCAACAGTCTGCTCCCATCCTCAGTAAGGAGCAGTGCTCTTTCATGCTTAGATGGGCAGCCTGTAAGTCTTTCCACAAATTTTAGGAATGACTTTTGAAGTTGTTAGTCTCCAAGCCAGCTCACATGCAGGACAGTAGCATTTCCTGTTGCCTTTCATGCCCAGCATCTACATTTTACTTAAAGCCTGTGTACAGCAAGGGAGCCTTGATGAGAGTGTGCACAGTGCTTGGATAAATTAGCTGGAGCCTGCATGTCACTGGCATCCTGTGGTCACTGCTCACATCACTCTGCACTCCTGCAGCCCCTGGCATCAGTGGGGGAGCAGCCACACTGGGTGTCCTGGCTCCAGGCTCACAGGCCCTTCCCTGCCCCTTCAGGGCCCTTCCCTGCATCTTCAAGAAGTTCACAACGTGCCAGGTGAAGGGGACTTCAGGAGTGTCCTAAGGTGTGGGTGTCAGTGGGCAAGCAGCACTGAACACCAGATGCTCTAGCCAAGAAGCTCGTAGGAGTGCTCACAGGAGCTAATTCCCCACCTCCAAGGAGGGAAGAGGAGAACAATCCTGTAACTTATAACTGTATTTAGGCTAATATCTATAAGCCCACTTGAAGAATGGATGAGCCTAGGGCTTAAAGACAAGGTTACGTAGAAGGGTAGAAAAGGTAAGAGAAGTAGTAACGACACTCCAAGTTACAAATCTGTGCATCCTGATACTCTAATGACCCAGGAGTCTGCTGAGATCTTGGCACATGGCACAGCTAATCCAGCCACCCTGCAGTTCTTCTGCCCACTGTGGCATTCTAGAGATATTACAGAAAACTGCTTCTTTATAAAATGCCTTCTTTTTAAAGACCTTATAATATGGTAGAAGTTGATTCTTTATATAGCTTCTTTTAAATTGCCTTCTGCTCATCAGCTGTTCTTTAAGAGATGAACAGACATCTTCATGTCCTGTCCTGACCTGCTGGTGGTTCTGATATGCTGCCAAGCAGTTGTTGCCTTGCATAGCAGAGACGGCTCTTTTCTCATGGAGTGGGGGTGATATCTGTAGACTTGAGGTTTCAAAGTGCTTCCTAAACTTCCAGGATAACAGCCACTGGAGAAATGTAAAATATTAGCAGGATTTTAAGGAAGTGTGTGGGTGTGTAGACACAATTAATTTTCCTTTTTATAGTCCTACATGGAATATCTCCCTCTCTGAGGAAGACGCCTAGATATATGAAATGTTGGCATCCCAGAGGAGGGCTCTGATCTATTCATGTTAACAGAAAATGCCACAGAAATTAGCAGTGCAAGAACACTGTTGTGGTCAGGGTCTGTCAGCCCAATAAACTATTGTACATGTAAGAGGAGGTAGACTCAGAATCTCTCCATCCTTCCTGGGCTGAAGCAGCCCTTGTTAAATGCACAGGGTAGCAGTCGTAGGGGATTCTTGTCATGTTAGTCCCCCAGGATAGATAGATAGATAGAAGCTGATGAGACTTGGAATCATTGCGTAGGATTAAACAGCAGAGGGGATGTGTGCTCACACACACAGGCAGAGTGTCTGCTCTCATGCTATGCACTGCTATTGACATGCTGCGCTTAATGGCTGTAATGTCAATGGCCACTTTGGGACCTTTACTCGTGGATTATTAATGCATTAGACCACAGTTTTTATGGGCTATTGTGTCAAGAGCAGAGGGGAGTGGATGCCTGAAGTACATTGGCAGTACAAGGATATTTTTTAACCGGGGTTGTGGTGTGCACTGTGAGTGCCATACCTTTGAAACCGTGTTTACTGCCCTCTCATATCTTCTTTCAGCAAGTGGGATCTCACTGAAGCTCAGAGGACAGCATGGAAAAAATGAGATTGCTGGAGAGGAAAAGGGACAGTCCAGGGAAAGGAAGAGATCCTGGTGCCTGTAGCCAGGCAACTGTGTATTGCTATCCCAAGTTGCAGGGAGATGATTTCCTGACACTAGCCACCAATACTCTGAAACACGAAGATTAATAGGCTCTTTATTTTATTGTTAGGAACTGCAAGTGCTGCTTTTATTTATATGAATGTGCACTGCTCTCCTCACTGTGAGCTCAGGCCAGGATGAATCCTCCCATGGGACTTTGGAGAGGGAAACTTTCTCACACTTCCTCTCTGCCTGAAAGTAAATGTCACACCAAAGGCTGGAACACGAGTGTGGGGGGTGTCCCCAGAGCCTTTGAAGGTGATGGAAGCTGCAGGTGCCCAGTGCTGATCAAAGGATAGGTCCTGTAATTTTCAAGGGCTTTTTTGAAGTCGTCACACTTTGCAGAGGAAAGTGATGCAGATGTAACAAGACCTTGGCTGATCTTTTCCAGGAAAATAGGATATATGTGTTTGCCAAAGACCCATATGACAGGACATTGTGGTAAAATCTAGGAAAGGGCAGTATAACATGTTCAGACACCCTGAATGAAGGCCTGACTACTGTGCTGGGGGAGCAGGCGAAGAAAGTGGATCCTGAGAGTGGTGTGACAGAAGCAAGGAGAACATACATGACATTGTAGGGTCGAAAATGTCTGACCTGTCCTTTAAGCAATGCAGTCACTTCCAGGTCAAGCAACTCAGAGGACTGAGAGAAGGGCTCTTAACAAGAGCTCTGAGTTTATTTCTGGTAGAAATTGCCACCTTTCTTGTAATCACTGCTACTCCATTCTGTGCAGAATTTGAGAGCTTATCCTCACAGCCAAACTAGTTATTGGGCAATAGAAACAATAATCAGCCAATTTGTTATAGAAATGAAACCCATGTCACAGGCCCTTCTTCTAGGAATTAGCTCTAATACATGGGCTGCAAAGGCATGGGACAAGAAAAGAGGGGCATGGAAGGCCTGAACCCAAGGCAATGCTTGTTCTCCAAAATCCTAGAGCGTACTGACCTAGGAGGGAAATTCCTTCTTTGCAAACGGCTGTCATTGTACATAAGGCCCATGTATTTCACTTTCTCAACCTCTCACTCTCTCAATTTCATAACCGAAGGAGGCCAAGAAATCCCCCAATTTTCCTGAAAATGCTGAGTTCAGTTTGACTTTCCTTTATGTCATATCTGGGCCATGGAAAAGCCCCTGCTTTTATTGTATGATGACATGGAAATTAATGAGTAATTACAGGATTATGCAGCACCCTGTAAAATAAATCTTACCTCTTTACCTTTTATAGAACAAAAAATAACCATGTAATTACCTAGTGAATTAAACTGTTAAGGTCTCGTCGTAATTATACATGGAGTCAAAAGCTCTGAGTTCTTCTGGGAGTTACAAGTAAGGAATTATGTCTCATTTTTAAACATATGTTGCAGTTGGATCCCAAAGCCTGCACATTTCCATTTTCATAACACTACGACCAGCCCAAATGAGAAGAGGCATATGTCTCCCATCTGAGTGTGCAAATAGAGTGAACATGTATATATAAAATAGATTGGACATATGCAAAACTGACCCAGGTTCATACCAGAAAAATGGAATACCAATAGAGGTAAAATATGATTAGTTGGATGATAACATTTAAAATTATGTTCAGTTTCCAAGCAGTTGCATTTGTTTTCATAGGAAGCAAGTCAGTTTGATCCTATTTTTTACACGCATGTGACTATATATTGAAAACAGACAATCAAACCATCCATCAGGAACCCTTGTCTCCTAAAGGAAGGCTCAGGACTTGCCGCTGTAGGTGGATATTGCCATTATCAGCAAGGAGGGGATGACAGGGCTGGCACGAGAGTCCATGAAGCCAAACACATTGATGGTATGAGCTTGGTGGATGGTCCTGCCTCAAGTGAGGAGGTTTTGCTGTTGTTTGTCAGCAGCAATAGGACAGAGCTCTCAGGGGGAGTCTGGTCCAGGATCCAGACTCTCCACAGACAGCCAAGGAGAGACATTGCACCACAGAGCAGCAAAGGAGGGGGCTGCAGATGAACAAGGGTTTGCTGCCTTGTGGAAGAGCTCATTCCTCTCAAAGTGCCGTCAGAAATATGTTTTCCTGCTTAATAAGTGCCACCAGAGACCTGAGTCCCTGCAGAAGTTGCTGAATATGGAATAAGCTGTAGCATAACCACAGACTATCCGCCTCTCTGACTGGACAGAGTGGACAAGCATAAAAAAGGGCCATCGGACCAGTGATTGCAGATGCTAAAATTTGCTGTCAGATTTTTATTGCGTATGAGGACATGTAGCACATAAGAATTGTTGCTGTCATCTGTTTATCCTCTGCACTGGTCTGAGCTGGCTAAAAATTCCCTTCAGTTATTGCAAAATTAGCTTTTTTCTTTTAACTGTCGGGCATAAATTTTTCCCATTTGATTTTTAAGCAGACAAAATCTGACCGAAATGTTGTTTCAGGTTGTCTTCTACTTTCTTCAGTTTTTTATTTCCATTTTTTAAGGAACATATTTCAGAAAAATCCCAATGAACTTTAATTATGAAATAATAACCAATTTTGATGTCCTTTCAGTTTTAAACTGAATATTTTCATAGGTCCCAAAAACAGATACTTTATTCATAATTTTAGATCCCTAAATCTGAAAAACGTGATGTTACAATAAGCCTGATACTGTCTGAAAGATGCAGTACATTCACCTCCAGCCCTTCAAACAGGTATTTTGTGCATTTGCTAGCTAAGTTTTTAATTTGCTTTGAAATATGTAGCATGTTATATAAGCACCCACTTCAGTAATCATGGGAATAAAATGCAGAACCAGGGTAGGGAGGTGAGTTTTTATTTAAATGATTCTTAATAGTGACATTTTAACTATTAAAATTGTGTCGAGTTTTGCTACCACAGACCTAACTATTAGACCTACAAGTTACCCCTAGTCCAAACAGTAACTGCTCCAGGCACAAAATGAATTGAAGAAATTAGCTCCAAATATTTTTATTTCACATGTTATTATTGTTTTGCTTTCAATATGATCTGCAATTCTCTGTAGCACTGTATTTCGTAGTGCTCAAATCTTGCAGCAATGCTGCCTGATGAATGCAGCAATGTGCATTTATTTCAAAGAGTCATTTATATCCCCTGGTGAGCAGGTAGCCTTTGCTTTAGAGATGCTGGGGTATTTTGGTGCAAAAGGGATTTTTTACATGCATTTATTGCATGATTTTTCCCCCCTCATGTCCATCACTTGTATCACTTTTTAGTTGATATCCAGTGAACATTAAAAAGCACCCATTGCGATTGGATCTGAAAAAGAGGGGAAAAAATTATGCTCCATCTCATTCCTTGTCTCTTTTGTAACGTGCCTTCATCCTGACACAGATCACTGCCAGCACTGTGCTTACCCCATTCCTCTGCCTTAATAGCCTTATGTCTCACTGGAAGTGAGATCAAAAACACAAAAGTACCAAAGGGCTTACATCCAATTAACAGGAAAGGGGCAGGCTTTGACATGCTCAGCAGAAGCTCTGATTGCAACAAACTGCTGACTTCGGATCATGTACCACTACTATCAGCGCCTGCAGCACCAGCCCTTTCCCTGCCATGCTAAAAGGGGGTCTGGGAAGGGAAATGGCACTTTAGTGCTCTTTCTGGCTGTGTTAGGTAGAAGAAAGCTGGAGAAATCTGTGTCCTTTCATAGGCATGATCAGGAGGAGGAGGAGGAGAGTCTCTACCTCCCACTCTGTTCTTTTTTTTTTCCAGAGCTGCAAACTGAAAACTCTGTCAGACCTTGACCAGCGTATTGGATAACTTGAATTTTTAATGAGGAGTGACTTCCCACTGCTGTCTTACACTCTGGTCTCAGAGTCAGAGGTTTTGCCTGGGGCAGTCAGAACTCCTAGAGCAAAAGCTGAGACTTTTGACCCTCTTTATATTTGGAGTGTATCATAATGAAATAAAGCCCCTCTCAGTGCTCAGAATGAACCATCTGCTTTTCCCTTCTCCAGGTATTTGTGACATTGGGAAAAACTGAAAAGTTTTGTGTATGAGAGATCCTTGTGATTAGGGACCAGCCACTGCCAGGGAAAACACTAAACTGGGAAGACAAGAGACTTGACTTACTATAGCAGTCTGGGTTTAAGATTTTTCCATTTCTCTTAATGAAAGGTAGAAGGAAGAGTTGCAAAACTAGGAACTGGATCATAAACCTGGGGAGAAAGAAAGCAGAGCATAACAAGAGATGGGGGATCACCAGGAGTTTATATTTTGAGCCCTGCTGAAGCAAGAAAGCACATCCCATCCCTTATGCACCCAGTGCTCATTGCCATTAACTCCAGTTATATTGAAGCTTCACATTTCCTGGGGTTATGCGTGTGAAGTTTGGAAAAGACACGAGTCCTTAGCTTTGCATTATTGCTGGAATTTATTTTAGTATTACTTTTTAAAGCCCTGACGCAGCGTGGATCCCTGTTTGTATTATATCTCTCTTTCCACTGAGCTGATTCTTGAGATAACCTGCAGCCAGAGCTATCTGACCTGCTCCCTCTCTGTACAGCCCTGTTTTGCATTCTCTTCTATTTACTTTTATTTCAAACCTTGCAGAGCAGGACGTTCTTACTACACATACACAAAATCTGTTCCTAGGGATTAAGCACATGGCCTTGCCAGGAATATTTTCAACTATTTTAATCTTTTAAAATTTTCTGCATTACTATGGGAGATGACCAATCCTCGTACTGCTCACAGGTTAACAGCGCTATAAAGAGTGCAGCTGGCCAGTGGAATCGGAAAACACTGAAAAGGTCAAAGCATGCAAGTATTGCAGAGGTTTCACTCTAAATGAGAGTAGCCTGTGACCTTCACTTAACCCTTCCTTTAAATGATTGCAAATTAAGTTGGGCAAAGTAGCCTGAGCTCTAAAAATCTAAATGTATTGAAGGATGAAACTACATCAAACAGCTTTCCATAACTGTCAGGCAGTGTTCTCTAACACATACACCAGGTAGACATTTCTTTCTGTTAGCGTCACTTACCCGCTGAGATGTATTCAAATAAAGCCCCATTAACATTCCCAGTGCTGAATGACATTCTTACATTTGTACCATAATGCAGCCGTCCTCTGAACAAAGGCATATCCAACCAAGGATCTCTCCAACAAGGTGTTTTTTTAGTCTTCTTGGCTTATACAGGACTTAGAGATCTAGTATATGATGTTTGCATAGCAGCCAAAGCAGGGCTTTCAGTACTTTGAATCCATCACCTGCTTCCCATCAGCCATGTCAGAGCTTCCTTCAACTTCAACAGAAATATCCAGTCTCCTGGGCTCTAGCGACCAAATGCCCTGACTAAACGGCCAAATGTCACTGATTAAATATAGTGACAAAAGAGAAGAGCTCTGCAGCAAAGCATCCTGTCTCACTCCTTGTCTTGACTTTTTCCATACTGTGACACCAGAGCAAAACCAGAGATGGGGACCAGTGGTCTTCAGGGAGAGCCATGCATGGGGTCCCCTGTGGGGTTGCAGTTTCTGAGCAATCACCCATGCCCAGGAGCAGCAGAGCAAGTGACACCTGCCTAGGGCAAAGGGATGGGATCTCCCAGCTAAACCATCAATATTCCTTAGTCAATTGAGGAGGCCTGAACAAGGCTTGGATTTGCACAATATTGTCAGCTCTTTGTATTTTTGTTCTTAAATGTGACCTTATTTTCTTTTATCTATCTGATCCTTTTTTATTCCATAGCAACAAATGGGAAAGCAAAACTGTTTACTGAGCTGCAAACCCAAGAATTTCTATTTTTTGCACCCACATAAATCTGTACCCCAATAGCAGGAGCTGAAGACATATCTTCATAAAAGCAACCCACATAACAAGTTCTTTACTTCAATAATAACCCAATTCTTCATGAAATTAGTTGACATTGAGACAGGGTAATAGCGGTGGGGAAATGAAACATCCTGGGAGCAGCTCAGATTTGTTCAATGCCATGGCAAAGTAATGGCTGCTCAGTGACTGAATTACTGGGCAAGAGGATACTCTACTTTCTAAATTCCCATGGAGATGGTCTGATTTCCATAGCAACTGGATTCTTTCCCTTGCCTTTCCCTTTAACAGGTAGAAATACACTTGAATCTTGAAAATGCTAGATTATTCTGAGTATTAGCATACTTTCAGACACTAGAGCTTCTGGACAATATGTTGAAATACAGGCTCCTTAATGATATTTTTTTGTATTCTCCTTTAGAAATGGTGATGACATTATCTTCCATCTTCTCTTTAGATCTGCTGTGATGGGAGCATAAAGCTTTCCTTCCTTCCTTCCTTCCTTCCTTCCTTCCTTCCTTCCTTCCTTCCTTCCTTCCTTCCTTCCTTCCTTCCTTCCTTCCTTCCTTCCTTCCTTCCTT
>JAHLSL010000013.1:8254118-8280788 GCA_025920805.1 Petroica traversi | reverse complement strand
CTTCCTTCCTTCCTTCCTTCCTTCCTTCCTTCCTTCCTTCCTTCCTTTCCTATTCTTTATCATTGTTCCAATTTTGTATTGGATAACCTGCAATGCAGGGTGATGACTATTAAAGAAAGCTCTCGGGGAAAAGAGAGCACTGATAATAGTAACTAACAGCAAGATCCAAAATGTATGAGATATATTTGTAGAGAGAATTCAATCTCTGCCCCAAAGATGAAGTAAAAATTCCTGCTGTTATTCAGTTTGACAGATAGGAGGCCATGTCAGCAGTAAGTATATACATTTTTTGTCACCCATTTGTTGAGACTTTAAATGGTTTTAGGTTTTGATTTTATATGCTAACTTGAAATGTCTCTTAAGGTCTCTCCTTCCTCAAATACATCTCCACTGCTTCTCCTTTCTAGACTGCAGCTAAATAGAAAGAATAAAACCAACCCAGAAGAAGTTATGGAGTTAATGTGGGGTTCCTTGTCGCCACTGTGAAGGAAGTAAAAGTGGACAGACCCTGAAAACCATCTCCCCAAATATCTGCTAAAGACACATACAGGGCAAGAAAAAGGCTTTTGGATAGTAAAAAGACATCAGTCTGATCCCTTAAGGAAAGAAGTGCCATGGACATCATGAGCCATGTCTGCAAATTCCAGTGTCTGAAAAGGTACCTAAGGTTGCGTTTGTGAGGTGGTGTGCTCTGGAAAGCACCAAGGTTTCGGCAGGCTGGACTGCCCCAATGACTGGGACAAAAGCTTCTGCATGGCAAGGGGTGCTGACATAGTCAAAAATAGGGCAGCGGGAGGTGATATGTGCAGATCTTGTGTCTGCTAGTGTGGAAAGTTGGTGAAAGGTATTTCTGGCAAGTAAAGCCATTTGGGAATCCAGGGAAAACTGCAAAGTCCATGAGTTGCAGAGAAGGTGAGAAGGTGAGAAGTGTTGTTACAAAGGTGCTTTTCCTTTAGCTACAAATCACAGGAATGTGATGCTTGCACTGAGGATTAATTTCACCAATACCCATTTCAGGCAGCAGTCTGGCCCTTGCTCCAACCCTTCCAGTTCTGCCTCTCCCTGAGCATATATTGGCCCTTTTCCCCTGACCTGGCAATTAAACAGTCAATTGTGGTAGCTTGAGATGCCACAAGAGCATCCTGAGGGCTTGACAGCATTTTGCCAATTCACTGACCTCTGTTATGTTCTGGACCGAACCATGAGAGGTTACACTCAAAATCAGACTAAATTTACAGTTTTCCTGTAACCCCCAGTCTGACCTTACATCTGAGTTTACATTTTTAAATCTCACCATGAGCTGCCAGCTGATGTCCTCCCTCTCCCTGCAACTCCTGCACAGCTGTTCAGGGGGCACTGTCTCCCCTGCATTTTGAAGCCCCTCTTGCCCACACAGTCTTGCTCTCAGGGGTTCCCCAGGTTCTCTACCTTGATAACATCCCTCTTCTCTTGCCTGCCCTCCACTCCTTGCTCTTTTCTCCTCTCCTCCTCCCCAGCTGATGTCAAAAGCCTAAAGCACAGAGGAAAGCCTTGCAAATGCAATAGCTGAGAGCAGAGGAAGAAAGGGGGAGGTTGGAGGAGGAGCTGAGGACAGAGCTCCCAGGGCCCTGTCGCTTCAGCTGCCTTCGAGGCCATGGGGAGAGAAAGAAAGGGTGTCACTGGGGCTGGAGCTGGAGCAAAGCCTGGTCCTTGGCAGTGGCAGGAGCTTTATCATCTGTGACTTCCAGAGCACTTACTGCTGATAAGGAACATTCAGACAATCAGATTAGGGTTGTTGTGGGACCTGGAAGGGCATGTGTGTGCTGGGAGTAAGGGGTGAACAATGTGGAGTGGGAGGCAGCTGCCTGTCACCAGGAAGTGGATCACAAAAGCGAAGGTGCACTGCTTGGTACTCCCTCCACAGCTTCTGTGACTCTCCCTAAGCACCCCAGGAGAATCACAGAAGATTGTCCTTTGGGCTTTTTGGGGATATGCCCAGAGAGGGCACTGATCTGTCAACAAATTTTAGAGAAAATAGGTATTCAGGTGTGAAAGACTGACATGGAGGGCCCAGGCATCTTCCTGTGCCTCCTGTAGGTGTGCTACTTCTGAGCTAATGATAGACTGCTTCTTTTTTTTACTTCCCCTGTCTCTCTTGAAAATGCAAACATCACTGTGAGATGGGAGAAGTGACTTCCCCTTCCCATTTGCTAGAGGAGCAGATGGCTCCACAGATGATTTCTCCTTGCTTCCCTCTGTCAGATATATAGCCTAGTTCTGAGAATATAATTTCTTGGCAAAGATGTCCCTGGAAAACAGCAGGGAAATTCCCAGTCCTGTACTTTTAAGCTTCTCTATCCTCTTTTAAAAATTTTCTTTAATTCTGCTGATAATGACAAGGTGCACAGCTGCAGCTGTGTTTAGTTACTCAGAAGACACGTGCAATGCTCAGCTGATGCTGCCAGGAGCCTGACCTCAGGGAAAATCCAGGAGCTCTGCCCTCCACCTGGGGGACAGCATCCACCTCCCTTGGGGCTGGCCAAGCAAACCTTTCAGGTCAGATCAGTTCAATACAGGGCTGCTGTGTGTGCTCAGGTGTGGTGGAGAGAACAAAAAGCCCTGGCTGCCTTTCTTTCCCAGTGGCTCTGCTTCCCCTGCTCCCACCTATTCCGACTCCTCCCTAGCAGACCAGCAGGGAGGAGGCCCATTAGCAGCAGCTCTGCTCTTTAAAGAGTTAGAGGAAGTGCCAGGAATAAAGATACCTGCAGGTTTAGGAAGACAATTATTGTACATTAATTAAATACAAAATTACACTTAAGAGCATATCCATTGCCTTAACAGCAACTCTCTGTAATAATAATAATACTTAGCACTTACTTACATAGCTCTCTCCATCTATACAGCACTTCACAAACATTAACTAATGAATTCTCACAACCTCCATGCAACGCTAAAGAGGCTGCTGGCATGATGGGGAGTGGGAAAAGAAGATGTATGGGGGAAAAACGTCCTCTTGGCCTGCTGCTAATACTGCTGCTTTTCAGGATGCTGTGGTCTTTGCTCTCCCTGCTTTCTGACAGCATTTCCCTAACTGTGCTACCCTCCAGCACCATGCAACAGGGAGGTGAGCAGTGTAACAAGGTGGTAACCTGTGGTCACCACTGCAGCAGGCCATCCCTGAGCTTCCCTGGCTCCCAGCACTGTGCCCAGAGTCCCTGTTTCATAGCAACAAGTCCACAGAACCCAAAATTGCCTCCTTTTTCCTCAGGGCTCAGCTAGGGAGTCTCAGTGTGGGTTTGCCTGAAGCCATTTTGAATGTAGCTCTGAGAAACAAGGCTCTGGCCTGGACATAAACATCTGTAAAATGCAGAAGTACCAGGACTGAAATATTGTGGATTTTTACGAATCACTTGTGGTGAAGCCATGCCTTTCTTTCTGGTCTTATTGGAGGAGCCAAGAAGCTCCTCCTGAGCCTATTTCACTTCCCCAGAGTGGGATTTGTGAGCTGAAAGCCCAGGTTTCCTGGCTAGCTCTGTAGAAATTGACTGTCTCCTGGCAAATGTGCTTGCTTCACACTTTTTGAGTTCACTACATGATGACCCATCCTTTGAGACGACGCTTCACCCTGATGGGATCACAGATGCTACACTAAGACTGTGTTTCCTGACATATTTACATTTTCCTTACTACAGGCACCAGTGATTGTGCAGTGTCTCTGTTGGAAAAATCAGGAGAGCAATAAAAAAGAAGATTCATTCTCTCTACAAGAAGAAATGGACTTCAGTCTCCAGAAATACCAGCACCGTACTCTGCCATCCATTGACAGCACTCTCCTTCCTCCATCTCCCATGGTGAGCCTGGCTCTGCCTCTGCTCTGGCTTTTAGGCAGCAAAGTCAAGTTTTACCTGTTTTTCTAGGTTTGAAAAGCCACTAGTTTAATGTCCATCCCCTCTTCCACTTCTGGGCTGCTTCACCCTAGCCATGGCAAGTGGGAGAGATGGGAGCAGTAGATAAGGTCTGTTGGGAGGGAAGAATGTGATTATTCATCCCTTTACAGGGAGTGGTTTTCTGCACAACCCTCTTCCAGATTATTTTTTTTTCCCAGCTCATTCATCTTAAAAAGGTAATAAATATTCAAAACATACTTGCTTAGATTACCAGCTGTACCCTAAAAGCTTCAGCACCTAGAAAGCTGATGCTTCTGTGTATCCACTAAGCAGTTGCCAAACTCCATTGCTTGTAGCATTTAGAGTTGGTTTGGAAGGAGGTCTCAAGGCTACAATCTACAAAATGGTCTGCATTGGCCAGGGAGGGGAGAAAAGATAACACGACTTAGAAAATCTTGTCATCTTCAAATCTTACTGATTCTGCTGTTCTTTATTTAGCACTGTAAGCCCACCAGATCCATTTCTGAGCAAAGATTGTTTTTGTCTTCCAGAAGGGTCTCAAGAAAACCTCTGAGTTTGAACATGCTGATATTTTCAGATAATCTGCCTGGGAAGGTGGTGGAGTCACCATCCCTGCATGTGTTTAAAAAAAGATTGGACATGGCACTTGGTGCCATGGTTTAGTGGAGGTGTTAGGGTCTCAGTGGGACTCAATGATCTTGAACGTCTCTTCCAACCTAGTGATGCTGTGATTCTGTGATTCTGTGATTCTATCAACACCAGTGATTTCAGATGTTTTCCCAGTTAACTCACTGATGGGCTTCTTGGGGTTGCATTTAGATGTGAAAAAGCCACATGGTGCTCTCTGTAGTTTGGTGCTATATCAAAGGTTACCTCCAACATTCAGAAGAATGTGGGTCTTTCTGCACAGACCAGTTATCCTGGTTTTATCCATTGAAGAGCCCTTGATAAAGCAGTGAGAAAAAATATTTAGTCTGTGACAGCTCACCTGTCCAACCCTAAATGTACATTTTGATGGAAGCCAATCTCAAGTGTTTTATTTAAATATCAAGTAATTTATTCATGCCTCAGTCTTTCCTGTCTCAAAAATTGTCTCTCCCCTGCTTTTGATTTGCAAACGCTGGGGCTTTGGGAATTTCAGGTAATACCAGCAATTCTGGTGCCTTCCTTCAACTACGCGCAGGTGAAAGGTGTTTGTGCTCAGGTCTCCGGCAGGACCATTTAGCTGTTTCCACATGAGTGGCTTCCATGTATGGAATGAATCTGTGGGACTTGTGCCCTGTGCATGAAAGACAACTGCATGCTGCAGACCTGCTTATTTGTACCTGCACAGCACAGGGATCAAAGTGCACCAGATCCAATTCACCCAGAACTCCTCCTTCAATCCCCAGGAGATTCTGCCAGGTGAAGCAGAAATTTTCCCACTCATGTGGTCTGTAACTAGGATATTTCTCCTCCTTCACAAGTTAACAAATTGGTCATTCCCTGAGAACCGATAATTTCTTCTTAATGATAGCCATCTCTCAGCACGTACTTTGGCTGCCAGCTTTCAAAGGTAATTGCATTGTTATTTAGGAAAGCCAAAAGTGCATTCTTCCAGAGAGGTTCTGGCTGCAAGCAGGCATGGAGAGGGCTGACCAGAGATGGCTTTTCTTGCTTCTGTTACAGTCAGGTGTAACTGTGGGCAGCCACGAGACAGGGATGGATGTACACGTCCCTCCCCATTGCCCACTCTTTTCCTCCCAACAGAAGAATCTGCAAGAAGTCATTTCCTGAAAAATAAAGATGGGCATTCCTGTGCTGAAAATAAAAAACATTAAATGTTCCTTTTTCAGATAAGAAAGTGATGTCACAAATGACCTTATTAATAAAAGGTAAAGTGCTTGTTTACTTAAAGTACTTGTTCAAAGAGAGCAAGTGAAAATGTAGCTTTTGGGTATTTTTCTTTCTCCTTTCTCTTTCCTCCTAAATGAGATTGAAATACAGTTTCACATTAGCAAGGCCCAGTGCCCTTTCTGGCAAAAAATCCATTGACAGTCCAATCAACAGACATGTTCTGGTTACAGGAATCAGGCATCAGTTAAATGCCTGAAAGCCGGATCCAGCAAATGCAGCAGATAATAGTATTGAAAACAGCCAGTAGGGGAGATCAGAAGGTAATTGGAGTGTAGGTAAGAGCTGGTGTAAGCAGGATGGATCAGCATATTACTGACACATTGAAGGGAGGAGGCAGAGGGGGAGAGCTAATGAGAGGGGTAATTCTAATGATAGAAGTAGTTCAATGTGTCAAGCTTTTGTTTTTTTGAAGGCTGAGAGAAAGATTTATTTGGGCAGAGGCAATTCAGCCCATGGGATTTTTTACACCACTTCCAAGAAAAATCCTCACCAGCTTCCAAAGCTGGATGAATCCTGGGATTTTGCAGATAGATCAACAGTAAAAAGCTATGTGGCATCAGTGGGGAGACTGTGGGGCTGGACTGACACTGGAAGTACTGGTGCAGATGTAGCGAGCGTTTGCAGGGGGACCAAGGTCAGCCCAGGGCAGCTACAAGCACCCTGGGGGGCTCATTACCATGAGCAGAGCAACACAGGTTTCAGCATGAGCATTGGCTGCATCACTAAACACAGTCATTTCAATCTCCACAAGCCCTAAAATCTGCTGATTTCATCCCAGATGTAAAAATCTAAAGAAGACAGGAGTGAAAATGAGCAAAATAGAATTTGATTGTATGGACTATATATCCTAATTTATTCCTGAGCCCTTGCAAATAAAATACCCGGGCTCTGATTAGAGTAGTGAGTGAAGAGAATTACTCACTTCCTATGGGTAACATGACGAGCAAATTACCTGAATTCCTTGTAAATCTGTGGTCCTCTTTTGGGAAACAGTACTATGGAAATGTCAGAGAGGGGCTGTTGATCTCATACACTGTGGTATGTACTCCCTCATACTGAGGGTGGGTTCACGCTACATACATCACCCTGCCCTGTCTGGGTTATTTCTGCATCTTTTCAGATTCACTTTCTCTGTCCTACTGCCCCAAGCACTTAGCTCTATTTTATTTCCTGGCCCAGGAAGGGTTGTTTTCAGGAGCTGCTCCATTGTGTGCTAGGCTGTTTTGGGTGGCGTGGAGAAAGGGGCAGTGGGGTTGACAGGAGACGAATTGAATGCTCCTGTAGAGACAGCAAAAAATATTCCAAAGTAATTCGGATCCGACTAGAGCAAGTGATAAATGAGAGCAGAATGGCAGTGACAGGTCAATCAAATATTTATAGAACTTCATCCATTAGCATTGCAGCAGCAGAAAGGAAGCAATGAAGTCTGGGTGCTCCAAGATCTGCCAGGGGTACGCATGCTGATCAGCTTCCCCAAAATCTTGAGGAATGTGTGGATCTTCTGACTTGTTCTGGTGGGATCAGTATAATTGAGGTGGTAGTTGAGCTAGAAAGATATTGGGATTATGCAGCACTGTGTTTTAGAATAAATTTCTCTGATGTCCTTGGGTGGATCAATGTACATACACACTGGTGAGAGATTCTTGTGCCAAAACAATGGGAAAGCTGAGTGGTACGTGAGGGGTGTACATTAGTGTGTACACAGTGGGAAAGGGCATGCAATACTCTGGAAAAGCAGTTGCTACAATCAGTGAAATCCCAGAAAAGGTTAAACCACAACAGACAAGAAACCTTAAGGAGAGAACAGAGTGGAATTGGAAAGCCTATTTTTAGGATCACATGACATGATTTGATTAATATTTTAGGAGGCAGTTATCATATGCTAAGAAACAGAAAGATTATTACTAGCATCCCAACGAGCCTGCTTTCAGAGTTTTAACAGGGAATCCCATCCACATTTCTCAATCCCATCCACATTTGTGCCTCCTCACTTTTAACGAATTCCATAAGCCAGGGCATGGAGGAGTGACACATGGATGCACTGGAAGGTGCAAAAGGCTGTGGAGAAGCTACTAATTTGATTTCAGTATTTAACTGGAAATGCCACAGTGCAGCCCATGCTGAGGCAGGAGTACACTGCAGATACATGCAGACAGAGAAGTGTTTATCTGAGACCATCTCCACAGTGCTCCCAGATACACCAAAGCAATCCAACAGCAGACTGGGGAGGAGAAGGACTAGCCTGGTCTCCTAAAGGGTTAAATAATGTTAAATGTTTTTCTTTCAGCACAGGAAGGATTGCACTGAAGTCCCTCTTTGACCCATTGGTGAGATATGTGTGACAAGGAACTATGTTAGTCTAGCCACCTAAAGGTGCATACTCCACCCCTTCTCAGGGTTCACAGGGCAACTCCCATTTCTTTTGGCAATTTGAGCTTCATTACATGTGGTCTCCACCTAAATGCCAGTGCTTCACCAGGTGATGGATCCGGGACTTCTGTGATACCCCACCTGATGCTTTTCACCAAGACCTGAATTCCTGTGAATATAGGAGGAATTTGGGAAGGGAAAAAGTTCTTTCTTCTTCATTCGCTGTTCTCCTGACAAAATTTCATTCATCTGGCCTGGAAGCAGTAGGGACACCATGTGTCGGAAGCAACCAGTCAGCCAAGGGGGATGAGGCAGGGCCTAGCACTCGCCAACAGCCCATTTGCTGAAAATTGATGATCCAAAGTTGCATGGGGAATTTGTATGAATGGAAGAAAAGACAGCCAGTAATTGGGATCAGTGGGTGAAGTGACAGCAAACAGAAGAAAGGGATACTTTGGTGACAGTGATAAATGCTAGCAGCTTTGGGTCTCATCTGGAGGAGTGAATTGGAGCAGAGACTTTGTAAAAGAAGGAAGGAATAAAAAGACAGTGGTCTGATGGATGTCACAGAGGAAAAGGGCTCAGAAAACAAAAATTCAGTGGCACATTTTTAGGGAGATGATAAGAGGCAAGTCACAAGGGTCATTACCCAAGGCTGAGGGAGTCATAACTTTTTACACTTTCAGGAATAAGCCAGCTTTGGGCTTGGTGGTACATGGAGTCAGTAAGCACCAGTCCCTGGAGAATGGGGCACCCATGTGCTGGGCACCACACATGGAGATGCCAAGTCCTCAGGAGCAGCCATGGGATTCTCCTGGGTGATCAGCACAGATGTGAAGGGTCTGTGCCTTTGCGGGGGTGCAGAAGCCTTAGAGCCACTGCTGGGCATTATGGCTGGAGCGCCAGGGCAGTGTTGCAAGCAGGGAATCTCAGCAGGAACTCAAACACTGACCACTAGGGCCTGCTTTATTTGCCAGGCAGCCTGGCAGGTATATCTCAGGGAGGAATTTGCCTACAAACCAAATAAGTGCAATAACAAGTGGCCATTTCCAGAGTAATTTCTCTGACCCTCACCAGCATTTCAAGACACGTTTCAAATGAGATTGGCACCTCTACACTGCCAATTTTAGAAACATTTTGCTTTGGAGGAAGGACTGGAGCACAGAGCCTCCACTCCTGGCAGCTTCAGGAGTCGTGCAACTTGCAGGGAATATCAGAGATGTTCATCATCCAGCAAACGCTCTTTCCCAGAGCACTGGAACGTGCCTGTGTCCTCCTCCTTTAGACTGTGGAGGATCTTTGAAAGAAAGATCCTGGCTGAGGTAGCTCAGATATCCATCTAACAAGCCCAGAGACAGTAAGACCAGCAACTGAGAAAGGGACTGATTCTGCTGCAAGCAGAGTAGGCGAGGAGCCAGTGGAGTCAATGGGAGTCGATGTTTACTTCTGTTGTGCTGCCTTGCATGGACACTGATAAATGTTATGAATTTTTAAAATTGAGATTCACATTAGTTTCCTTTAACTCATTTTAGATTTTCTGCTGAGCTTTATTAAGTGGCTTTTAAAAGCAGTTTAGCCTCTACAGCTCTTACTGCAATAGCTCTTACCACAACAACCCTGCCTCCCAGCCTGTCTCGCGCCAGGAATAAAATTAATCCATGGATGCTCGAAGGGAAACAGGACGGCACTAGGGATGAAGCAGCCAGTCCATTGTGTAAGAGAGCCTTGGCAGAGCAGGGAGATAAAGGATAATGGTGCAAGGGGGTGTCAGCTGTGCCTCGAGGCCAGTTTGGACAAAGATGGCAGATCCTTCAGAGAATTGTGTCTTAAGGCATCACGCAAAGCTGAAGATTCAGAGATATTTATGGCCCCTCGAAATACCGATAGAGGAATATTAATGCAAAGGTTGAGTTTTCTCTGTCCTGAAAAAACATACGGATAGGCAGGTCTAGGCATTTTTGGGCAACAGATCTGAGCTGATTTCCTGCATACTATAAAATCAGGTAAATCAGGATTAGCTCCAGTGGATTAAACTCAGCATCCTCCTGATTTTTAAGGCCTGATCCAGCTTTCCCTGAAGTTAGTGAGAAGATGCCAGCTAACTGTTCTTGGATCAGTCTCTAAATGCCTTGTTTTAATATCCCCAAGATGCAGTAAAACAATTTCCCCTGTTCCACCCTAAACTCTGCTTGCCACCTGCCATTTAATTTTTCGTGACACTATTGTTATTTTTAATAATGCCACTGCATTTTCTTGGCTAAAGAGCCTCTGGAGACCCTGTTTTAAAGAAAAGCTTCCCCATCTCCTCTTCTCCATGCCATTAGGTATATCTGTATCATAGCAAGCCTTTCCTAAGCATCTCTTCAAAGATATTCACAGCTTTGTCTCCTCTAATCTTAGACTGATATTTGACATCACTAAATAACTATGCAGTTACACAGTAAACTGGTGGTGAGAGGTATGCAAGCAGCAAATCTCTGTTTTGCTGGCTAAAAATCAGTAATCTTGCCTCAGCTCTCACTGATTAACTGGAAACTGAAGCAGGGGAAAAGCAGGCCCAGTACGGACAGAAGAGTAATACTGATTTATGGGAGGCAAACCTCTGAGATAGTGATTTACTCCCTTGGGATTTTTTTCTGAGAGATGACACCACACATCTGCAGGACTGCAACCACGAGAAAAAAAAATCTGAGTTACTGTAAGCAACCAAAGAGGACCAAGTGTTCTGGAGTGGGGATGTGCCTCCAGGGATATAATTTTCCTCCCCTATCAGCAATTCACTTTTTTACTATCGATTATAACAGGAAGGGAGAGATGGAAATCTCATGTAATTCCCTGTCCTTAGGGTTGTGTCTTGGGGGAAGTTGATTCTGTCTAATCTAATAAGGATGTGGTACAGTCTGGATCATCTGGGCTCTCCTCTCATCCCCTGGGAATTGTGTAAATGAATTGTGTAAATGAACACCATTGAAAGGAATTAAAAGTCCCCTAAAAGAAAAAAAAAAATAACACAAACAAAAAACCAGCAAATATTTCTGCTTTCTTTTGAATGGCGACTGACTTTCCATCAGTGCTCTCATGCCACTTTAGAGAGAGATTGCCCAGCAGAAATGAGAGAGGATTAAGCTACTGCCTTTCCATCATGGCAGGCTGAGCTCTGAGAAAGAGATACAGCAGGGAAGGGGTGACAGCCATGGGGATGAGCAGGACAGGCTGAGAGCATATTTGCAGCAGGCAGGTCCCTCTCCATGCTGGAGCCATGCAATGGCCAGCACAGCACATTGAAACAACCTTCTCAGCCCATTGTGTGCACCTGCTGCTCCTGGTGCAATGTCACCCAGAAATGAGACAGAGCTGTGACATTCACTTGCTTCAAGCTAAACCAGGCCTGACATACACCCTTCACTAACTCATCAAGGAACAGAATTGGCTAAAGCTGGAGGGTGTGCCAGGAGCTGGGCTGGGTACAGCTGTGCCCAGCCTTCACCCTGTTTTCCACCTTACACTGCACAGCATGTTTCCTCAGAGCCCATGTCTCTCAGGATAGGAGAAGTGTGTTGACTGCAAATGTGGGCTGACAAGGCAGGCAACAGTGGCAGGTGGGAAATGGATATACTGCATCCCAAGATGATCCATCTTCCCATTCAATTCAGCTCACCAACACAGATAGCCTTACACTTGCAGTGAACACTATTTAGATGGCAGATTTTATTCAGATGGCATCTGAAAGTTATTTTTTATTGAATTTAATTTTAATTAATTGCATTGCCAAGGGTGGGCTGAAGTGGCCTTTGTTTTTAATTTTTTTCTCCCCAGACAGGATGTCGTTAAACTCCTTCCTATAATGATATGGTTGTACCTTGCAAAAAGGCAGGCTGGATTTATTATTCTGCCTCTTGCCTTGTTCCTTCTGATCCTAGAGAGAACATTGCAATGACTGCTGGTTAGAAAATTAGTTAAGTGGACTGTATTCTGTATTCTCTTTCTGTATGGCTTCTTATTAGAGAAAAAAGATAATATAGTTCCCTCTGTCCTCTCCACTCACCCTGCATTTCATCCAGAGCTCATGTAAGGAGCATTTCAATGGACTGCTGCAGCCTGCTTGCAAAAGGACTCATCACATCTAAAAGCCCTTAGGATAACTCTTGACTTTTGGTGCAAAGTGCAGAAAGTAGTATGATATGTGTGAAACAAGGTGGTGCTGAGATCTGATATAAATGCACAGGTGCTAAAGGAAGAAGCCTGTCGGGCTCACTTCTGCACTGCACAAGCAGCAGCCTGTCACCTGTCTCACATTTGAGCTCTGCCTCTGCAGTACTCAAGATTTCAGGTGGTTGAAGCACAGCACTGCCCTTTCCCTCTGGGTCCAAATAATCAAACTCCTCCAGCTCCATGTGCTCCATTTGGTGGGTCCCAAAGCAGAGTGGTGCTGCAGCAGTGAGCTCACCCATATAGATAGCTCACTTATCAAAAATAATAATAAAACAAAGAAGAGATATTTTCCACCAGCTGCAGCTTGGCAACAGGAAATTGCCCACTCCAGGTGGTCTGTGCATGGAATTTGGAGATCAGAAACATGGGAGGACTGTAAATGGGGGCAAGTACAAGGTAGCTGACCTCTTTAGCAAAGTATGGACAAGACATCCTGCAGCCTGGCTAAAAATATTGCCAAAATTAAACTGAATTTGTAGCAGGTAAAAAGCCAGAAATATCATTGTAAAACTTTATTGCTATACAGTTAATAGAGGGTTTTGCTTGTCTGTATGGACTAGCTAAAAGCAGGTATTTTCCCAAATTCAGTCAATTTCTTGCACAGGGGCCATTTTGAAAGAATATCTGACAAAAGAATAGATGAGCCTGTTATGAGAATAAACTCCCAGACAACTGAAAGGACAGCCCCAAGGAAGGCCAACCTGATGAGAATGGAGAGCTATTAAATTCAGATACTCTTTGTACTCCAAATCCAAATATATCTCATGCAAGAGCAGAGCTTTCTAAAACAAATCCCTATGATAGATGAAGGATTTAGGCACAGCCAGGTTGTCTGTTTAATGAATTCTCTGCATTTACCCCACTGAGGGAGGAAAACCCAAATACTGCTGTTCAGAACCTTTTTCATGTGGATTAGAGCAACCACAAATGACAGAAAACTAATTTTGCCTTTTTTCCCTCCTTCACAGCTCATCTGTCCTACTTTTTACTTTTAAAGGAATGCGCAATTCAAAAAAACCCTCCAATATTTATGGATGCTCTAGTTCTTTCAGGCTCACTGACTGTATGTGAGCCAGGAGCCTAATTACATATTTTAGGTGCATATGTAATTATTTGCATGTATCAGGAAAGCCTTTACTTGGAGGGAAGAAAGATGGCTCAAAATGAAGTTATATGCCCTTTCCTGCACTGGGACATGTCCTATTCTGAAGGGACATTTTTGTTAGGAGTTCTACCCCTTTCTGTTTCACTCCTGCCTTAAGCCTGGCCTGTTGACAGGAGCTTTAGGCACTGCTGGGAAAAGAAGACTCACTGATATACCACAGAAAAGAAGAAAGGTAGAGATCATCCAAGAGGATGCCATTTGGAATGCATGAAGCATCAGCCACCTTTCAGACGGTAATTAGCTGAAATCTCGATTTTCAGACATTCTTTCTTTAAGTTTATTTTGGGAGTGGATATTGAAGCTCTGCACATTGAGCATTTCACAGCTGACCTCTGCTCACAATAAATACCCAGCCTGATGACTAACCCCCAGCAGTTTGTAAGGACAAGAGTCATAGGCAATTTTTGGGTTTTATTCAAGGAACTGATCCAACTAAGCCCTTTCATCTTAAAATTGAAGCCCTCTTTGGCTAGGTCTCTAGAAGCAGCCATGAGATGATGCTGGGTGCCTGTACCTAGCCCTGCTCCCTGAGCTTCCCATCTAGCCAGGCTGTGTAAAGACACTCTAAAGAGAGGGATATGGCCTGAGAGCTACAGCAAATGTTGAATAATTCCCAGATGGAAAAGTCTCCATGAATACTCAGTATTGTGCAGCCCAGACTTCTGCTGCAGAACTTCTTTCTGCTACAAAGAAATGCCCTCCAGCTCATCATCCTGCAGCTGTGGGAAGGAGGAAAGGCATCCCACCTAGACTGGCTTCCCCAGGAGCTCCAGAAAGGAATGAAGGTCTTACTGCTTTCTGACTATCAAATTCCTGCCCTCCAGGGACCACACTTCATGCAGTGATCTCTTGGAAGGAGATAAACTCTCCAGGAAGGTAAGGTTTCCCTTAGTTTCTCTGTCTTGAAAGCTGTCTGTGGATCCCTCTGAGAGATCCCTTTGTCTTAACTGGCTTTAAATGCCTACTTTTGGCACCTGAGTCACACCCCAAGAATCAACCATTAAAAAATAAATATATGAATAAATGAATCTCCCCTTAGGATTCACAGGAGCAAAATGCATTGGGGAATGTACTGGGCTAAATCCAAATCCAGCTGAGCTTTGCCTTAGGCGTAAATCTAAGCTGTCTTCATCCTTGACCTTGTTACCTTTCCTTGGCAGGTAACAATCCTTTTTGCCAGACTAAATACCACAAGAGGTGCTGGGAAGAGGTGTTAGCACACATTCAAATGAAGAGTAACTCTAAATCCAGGTTGAGTTTTTGACGTCACCTCCTTTCTCCCAAGTCACCAGCTATGGAAATTTTTCATCTCTGATAAAGCAGATTAACTGCTGGAAATGTCAGAGAGAGGCTACAGCTGGCTGCCCAGTGAGGAATTATTTCCCTGCTAGCCCTGAAAACTCCTGAACGCTGGACCGCAGAAGAGATGCTCCACTGTCCATTGCATGAAGTGACTTGGCCTGTGATGCTGTTAATGCAGAAACACCCCAATGTGCTCTGCTCAGTGAAGTTCACCAACAGCAGCGAGTCAAACCTACAGACAGCTCAGTGGAGGGGAGGCAGGACAGGTTTTTTCTTTTTCCTACTTCCATTTCTTTCTTCTTTAATTTTGGTAATGGATCAGAGTAAAAATGAACAACATCTGGCAATTAGCACATCCCTTGCCTGGCTCCAATCTGCCACTGAATTCTGAGCGTTTGCTTTTATTTTTAAATCAGTAGCTGTCAGAGAGAATTAAATGGTGGCTAAAGAAGCATGCAGACGTTATAATTTAAGGCACACCAACCTTGACAGGTAGCTGTGAGTGGAAATTTCAACTTTTCATGGGAAAAGGGGCTGTTGGCATGTGCATGTGCTTTTAAACTCCATGTGTTTTCCCCAGCTGATTTATCCCTAGGTGCTTTTTATACACCCCACTTGCAATTAATTGTCTCTTTGGCTGCTTCATTTCAACAGCCATCCAGCTCAGTATTGAAGAAGAAACATATTTTAGATCTGCGAGTAAAACTGGAATCCATTAGCTGTGATTGCGTGTGCTGCTGTGGGACTTTGCTGTTAACAAGGATAGAAATGAATGGAAAACAGAGCAGGTAACATAAACCTGCTGGTGTGCAGAGCATCCTGAAACCATGTAATTCACATGCCTTCTACCTAGGAATGAATGCCTGATGCCCTGGGCACTTTCCTGCCAGGCCATGTTACTATAATCATGATCTTCCCTCAGCTCATCCTGCTTCTTCTAATTAAAACAGGGTCAAATCTTCCTCCTTACAGTATTGACCCACCTGAGTCACAAGACCAGCTGACTCTTCTAGGGAATAATGAGAATGTGGAAATGGGTTTGATCTGCTACCTGCTCAGCTTTGACCCAGTGCTGAATGGAGATCAAACAACATGTTAATAGGATCTAACCTGGCCTCACACACTTCTTCCAATGATTTCAGGCCTCTGAAGCTGCCAGTCCAGCATTTTTCCTGTCATTGGTTTAGGGCTGTAATTGAAGGTTATGTGTGGTGTCAGGCTGTGATCCACTCTCAGTCTTAGGGCCGGTGCTGGTCCTGAAGATGTGGGCAGCGCTGTATTGCTGATGGGAAGGGTTATCCTGACATAGGGTCTCTGTGCTATCACATAACTGCAAGTTTGGATATCACACCAGGCAGCACAAGTTCGAGAATGCAGCCTCCCCACATCTTGCCTTTTAAGTCTGCATCTGCCACAACTTTTGGTCTCTCGGTGACTTTACCTGCTGTCTGCAGGTTTAAGTTGGACAGCATTAATAATAGCCACCAGATTTAACTGCCACGCCTTCCTATCTGTGGCGGCTTCAATAAGGTGCTGCTGACAATCTGGCTTTTAAGTTAGTTTTCAAGCAAAATTTTAAACAAATTCACTCCAATGATCCTTGCACTGCCTTCACAGGATTTGCTTGTCTTGCTCCATTCCCTATAACCTTGGTAAATACTTATCCCATAGTGTTTATCAGCTACCCTGTGAATGTTCTTCTAGCTGCCCATCCAGCCAGGATGGGCTTTCTGTCCACCCTGGAAAACTAAGGTGAATTTTGTGCAACTTCAGTTAGCATCCTAGGAAAGGAATCAGAGAGAAGGATTTAGGAGAGAAGGGAGGAACAATAAAGGCATAGTAAAGCCGGGCTAATCAGTGGGACTGTGTTATGGAATAAACTCTCTTCCCATCACCTTGCTGCAAAATTGCTGTAGTTGGAAAATGACTGAAGGAAATTAAATTCAAGGTGAGAAGCACCAGAGGGATGCAACTTCTCTCTCTCTGTCCTGCACCTTGTAGCTTATTCCTACCCTACTCCCTGCATCTCTCACTCAACTTATGATATCTATCTCCTTCTTTTCACCCCTCCTTCCCCTACCCTCGTCCCCAATCCCTCTCCATGCTTCTGATGGATGGAACCATTAGTGGAATCACTGTAAATAATGTGTAAAGTTGGAAGTTACAACAAGGTATCTCATTAAAGCTGCTTCACTCATCTTACTTCCCAATTAATGTTTAAGGCTTCGCTGGAATGCGGTGACAATATGTCACAGCATATCATTGTGGCAGGCGACAGGAAGTTAATAACCCACTGGCCCTTAAAGAAGCCTTTAATGTCAGCTGCAGAGGAGTAAATAATATTGGCTTCTTCTCCCCCCTCTCCCCCCCCCCAAGATATCCCCCCTTCTTTTTCCTCTTTTAATTTGCTGCAGGAATGAAAGAGTTTGTGCTGAAATAACATCATTATCTCATAAAACCATCTTCCTGCAGAGGCAGAGCACAAAAGGTGTTGCCCAAGGGACTCTGGGTTTTTCAGCAGCTTGACAAAGTTGCTCCAAATCCCCACCCTGAAAATTCAGGAACTCATGGAGTGTTTGCCTTCACCATCCTTTCTGCCTCTATTTGGGGCCTCTTTCCTTCTTTAATAATAGAAATTCCCTCACCCAGCATTTCTTAGTTAATTTCTATCCCCTTTCCATGCCTGCGAGCCCCTAAACATAACTTCACAACATCAATGTAGTCAAAAGTTTCCTTTTAAATTTAACAGATTTATCTACTATTATTGAAACTTTTTTCCTTTGATGTCACTGTTTTCTGGGGGACGAGTCATCTTTGCCTTTCATTCCTCTAAATACCTGTTTACTTTGTGTGCAATCGCTGCTCTTTACCCTCCTGTTGCTACATGGTGGGGCTTAAGCCCTCATGGAAATCAACCACCACAGGCAATAGACCAGGACTGGTCATGAGAGACTCCACTGGAGTCAAGGAAACTGCTCTAGTTCATCCCACAGCTGCCAAAATTGGAACTGAGCTCCTGACTCCAGAAGAGGTGCTGTGGCAGCAGTGTCACTAGCCTGTTCCCCTCTGGGGAGATAAAGATCCATTAATCACACTGTGATATAACATAAATGATCCATTATTGGAAATCCATTTTATAGATATATTTTTCCCAGGAGAAAAAAAATAGCAAAACCCATGTATGTTAGCATTTATTTTAAAAAAAATTACAGGAAAAGTGTCTAGAGATTGGGGAATGAATCCTACAAACTCTCTGATCAGCTCAGTCACCAACCCAATATATCACAGTACACAAATCATGCATGGATTTCTCATGCCTCTATTTACTCCAGTAAAATGTGTCTAAAAATGTTTGCTCTCCACATCTGGGTTATTGCCTTAGTGTTTGGAAAGGTCTTTCAAATTTCAGGCTAAACAGTCAAGTGTGCTGACTATATAAATACATATTTTACTTAGGGATATTTTAAATATGACCCTAGACTTCCGTTTTAATAATAGAAAAATGCAGGATTAATATCAAGAGCAGACTCTTAGCAATGAGATTAACTGTTATTGCAAAAAGGTCCCAAATGAAAATTGTATGTTGGTTCTTCCAGGGCATTTAAGACCACACTATTTCCAAAATTTTCAAAGGCATTGTCCCTTTCCAAGAGAACAGGGATGGCCAGCCAAGCTGTGTTGCATCTTCATGTCAGCCTGAATGGGCCATAAAACATGCTGTGCAGCTCAGATGATGGAGAGAGTTCAGGAGATTGTCACCAGTACAAGAGGACTGTGAATCCCAATGAAGTGCAGGCAGTAACAGGCAATTGTGAAGCTGTGTCTTCAAGCACCCAGAGTTTGGTCTATGCAGTCCTGGAGACAGATTCAGCACTTTTGGGAAACCACAAACTGGAAGCAGATGGAATTCAGCATCCTATAGGAGACACCAGTAAGGGGTGAACTGAGGTCCCTATCTTGTGGGACCATGGGCAGGGAGATCTGCCCCAAACCAAGGGCCTAGTACAGCATCTCAAGCCCTGCCCAGATCTAGACCTTTGTCCTTCCACCTTGTGTGTGGCTCCTTCAACCACCTGGTTCTGCATCCCCACACTGCTGGAAGTTTAACAAACTAAAGGTTCCTACAGTGCTTTGAGATCCTCAGCAAAAGGCACTGAAGAAATGCAAATGTGCTCAATTCCTAGCTCAAATGCATTATTGATTTGCTCATTTGCCAGGGGCCACTTGTCAAAAGTATAACAGCATTAGTAACACTTGATGTAATACAGGAAAGGAGAGGTCTGTGATTAAGTTTAGACAGCCCTTGTTTGATTTAGTTAATTGGTTAAATATATTCAGTTACATGTGATGCTTCAGAATTTCAGCTCCAATAAAGTGTTATATTAATTATAATTAAAGCTCAACAGAGTTGGCCAAATATTTCTATTTTCTGAATATTTTTCTTAATCATATAATTCATATTCTGCTAAAACAGAGATTCTGATAACAACTAAGGCCTGGAGCACTTTGTCTGACCATGAGAACTTGAAAGAAGAATAGAAAGACTAATACTGAGGAGAAGGGAATTTATTAAAATCTTTCTAACCTGAAGAAAAAATGAGGTGGAACAAGGAAAAATTCCCCTCTGCCTCAAGACAAGATTAACTTATGTCTACTCTGACAGTTATATTTCTGCTATTTCTTAAAAATCTAAGACTGCCGTGAAAACTGTAACTGCAAGAAGTTGCACCTCCTGCTAAGTTTGCCCAGGAACCTCCATGTTGCCAATCCTTGATCATAATTTGCTGTTCCCTTGCTTAAGACCACCTGCATCGATTGCAACAGGAAGGGCAAATAGCATTCCATGGGTTAACTTAGCTAAGAATACCAAAAAGTGAGGACTCTCACCAGTGAACCCTGAATGATTCCAGAGACAGAATTCCTTTAGTTTCCCAATTAAGGACTCTCCTGTAGGACTCCTTCTTTACTTCAGTGTTTTACTGAGGAGGGAATATTGATGCCAGAGGCAGATTTGCAAAGAGATGCTCCACATGGCCAAGAGTCTTTCCTTAGCTCTTGCCTGAGAGATTCAGTCTGCCTTGCTGAACTGCTGCCGTCCTTAGGCCATAAAGATCTCCATCCAAAGCACATCTGTAGTTAGGTGAGGCATGTGCAAGCCCCAGTAACACTGTCAGACTGGCACAGCTGGAACAGTCTCACCTGACTACTACAGCACAGCAAGACATCCAGCAGGTGTTGAAAAGAAGGTGTTGGCTGACTCCAGTGAACCCCACTGACAAGAGAGGGTATTGCCTTCTTAATGGCAGCAGCTGAAAGTGCAAATACAGATACAGCACATTAAAAATAGCCCACTGCTGCCATGAAGCAGCAGCTGCATCTGAGGACTTTTCCCAATGCAGAGCCCTCAGGACTGCCCCCCTGCTCCAGCTTTCCTGCCAACTCCCCACCCCTATGCTTTGCATTTCAATTAATTTTCCTTCTCTCTCCTTAAATGCAGACTCGAAGATCTGAAACAAGAAACATAGAAGACAATTTTTGTGCTGCCTACTAACCATGCTCTAGTTTTCTTTATATTACCTACACAGGTAGTCAATTTAAAAAATGTGCTATTTTTCTTTTGCAATGTTGGGATCCAACTCTGCAAGCCTTTAATTATCTATCAGTGGAGCCAGGACTGGGAAAGGGCAGAAAGAGCATCTGTTCTTTCAGCTGATCTGTCCCTGAGAGCATTTAGCTTAGGTATTTTGAGCCTAGTGATAAAATATAACCCCCTTTTGCATGTTTCTCCCAGTGCTCTCTGCTGCAAGTTCATTAAGGCTCTGATCACCTAAATTCCACAGGATCTAAATGGCCAGGCACATCTATAAGCACCTCATTGATCGAGAGCCCCAGCTTGGCCCAATGGCCACACCTGACATAAAAGATGAATCCATAAATCTTCTTTAGAGCATCTCTATGTGGTAAGTGATGTTCTTGACAGGGCTGATAAACTTCAGCGCCAACTTCTACTGATTCAACTTTGTGTTTAATGACACACCCCACTCTAACTTTTTATCACCTGTTATTTGTACACCTCCCATTAGAAGCAGCACATCAAGGAGTTCCTAGAACAGGAGGTGGAATGCCCTGTTCCTTCCCAGAGTTCTGGCATGAATGTTCCAACTCTATATAAAATGGGTCATTACCAGCTTTGGGGTGAGTTGCTCTCCCTGCTAACATCTTCCTTTAACCCATATCAGACACCACAAAAGTGGATGAAGGGACAGCCTCCAATATCAGATGGGAGACAAGAAGAAAATCCTATGCATTGCATTAAGGATTCGTGGCCCTGATGCCTGGGCAGTACAAGGGTTTGCTGAATCATGTTATCAGTAGCATTTAACAAGTATGGCAGTGGGATAATGCTGGTGTTTAACAAGTGCAGCAGTGGCATAATGCATAAAAGGCCTCAAGCAGGTTGGGACACAGTGTGCAGCAGCCCAAAGGAAGAAGCCTGATATCTCGCTCTTGTGTTAGAGAAACCAGAGTTATGTTCTCAGGGGAGACAGTCATGGGGCTGAGACCGTCTGAGATATAATTATGGAATAATGCGTGTTCTTTTCCCACCACTCCCTCCTTTCTAAATTAGCTGTCATGTCACTAAAAACGTTTCTGTGTTCCACAATCAGTCCACTTAACTGTAACAAAGCAGCGCAGATCTATCAAACTCACAATGAGCTACACTAATGACCACTGAAATTACCAAATCAGTTCTGCTTTCCAACACCCTGCCCTTCGCTCAGCACCCTCGTCAATCAGCGCTCTGCTTGAGGCCCTGCTTGAGGGCAAATGATGGTGTCAGGCTCTACATCCATGTTGCTTTGCCATGCAAAGGTGCTCTTCTGCATGCACAGTGTTGAGGTTGTTGGGATTGTGCCTTTTTTCACTGCGAGAGGGCTGCTGGATACCAGGAGTAGCTCTAGGCAGGCACTGGAGGCACTGGAGAGAGAGCAGCAGAGGTACAGCCAGCAATAAAATACCAGCAGAGTGCAATGTTCCTGGTCCTTATATGCATTTAACTGCAATGCTAAGCACTAAGCACATCCTTCTTCTGTTTTTGTTGTTGTTGTAGTTGTTGTTGTTTTTTCTTTTGTGACTGCACCTCTGAAGTGCAGTCTTGCTACTATTCAGATACAATGAGGCTTCTATTCTCTCTCTCAGTTTAATTATGTGTCCGCCACTGCTCCTTCTCCAAGCTGGTGGTCTCTGAGATTCATAATTTCAGCCTGACACCATAGAAACGACTTCATTTGATCAAGACTCTAATGTCATCACTGGCTGGTCGTGAATGGAGCAGGGAGAGAGGTTGTAATTTGAAGGCAGCACCACATAGAAACTGCAATTATTTCTTCCTTTTGGAGGGAAATGTAAACAAAAGGTCATCACTGGTCAGTTCTCTACATTTCCATCCTCACATACTGACAAGTTGACTTTTTTGTTTATTTTTTATTTCCTCATCCACTTACATGCCTCCACACCAACACCAGGAGCAGCAGCCAGTGCTAGTTATCACTCCTGTGTAGGGACATGACTACTCCACTGGGAGGACTGCTCTGGCGATAGAAAATGGCCACAGATGGCATTGGAAACCAGTCTGGTTCCCATGCAGAGACTGGAAGGGACTGTTCCTGATGGGGCACACAGATGCTACAGCCCTCCTGCTGTAGCCAGAGGCTACAACAGACTCTACATACCAGTGACAGACATCCCTGGCTTCTGCTGTTATTGCAGGGAAAGGGCTTATTTCAGATTCTCTTCTCATTCTTCCTACCTTCTCCCATACCGTTCCTCAGAATTTCTTACACTCTCCTCTTGAATTAAATATGTGAGTCTCTCCTCTGGGGATCCCACTCCATGACTCCAGGAATGGCCCAAGAGCCCCTGAGAGCCCTCCTGTCCCCTGCTAGCTCAGGGGTGTGGTCACACAGGCTCACACTGAAAGAGCTGATGGGCAGTAGTTCCACAGCGTAAGAGACTTGCCCAAGGTCCATGGTTTGCCCCTTCTCTGGACACAATCTTTCTCTGATCCTGCTGGGAATGGCAGAGACACATAAGATGAATATCAGAAAGACAAATGAATGTGTACACACAGAAAAATGCAATTCACTCTGCAGCATTCACTGCAAATCCTGCTGCACTAAATGAGGCTTTCCTGCCTTCCCCCAATGGCTCAGTGATAGAAAGTAGTTAAGTGAAAATAAATGCTCATATCAAATCACAGGTATTGATTTTCTGAGCTAGTAAATGAAGACACTTTATCTCTGATGGGAGATTGAATGTCTGTGTGCCACACTTTGCTCCATTTTCATAAAAAGGAAGGCATGGTGGAATTATTTTACCCGGCTTCTCATAAAGTGTAGAGGGAGCAGATTCTCATGTCCATGACAAGGGGTATCAGTCAAGAACAACATCACCAAAGTGGTGGAGCCTCTGAGAATTGACAACAGAGCAGCAAGCCTAGAAGGCTGGTCCTGGGCATTGGTTCATCCTCCAGCAGATGTGGCAGTTCTTTCATGGGTCTCTGTAGTCCCCTTCCCTCTCCAGGTGGTGGGATGGGCAATTCTCTGCAGTTTTTGCTTTTGTTTGCTAGAAGGTAATCTTACATCTAAATAATTGGATTCTACTGGCTGGTTTAAGATAAGAACAAGAGTTTCAGTGCTACTTATGCTTTTTTGAGCTCTAATGAGTTCTGAGCAGGATGTGATATTAAAATCATAGCTACATTACATAGAATTATCTGCAGAAAGCCTTAAAGGGAGCTGTCCATGGCCTTGAGGTATCATTTAGAAAATCAAAGCTGACTGATGCAAAGTAATTCAGGTAGATAGGAGAAGTCACACTCACAAAGGTCCTTGGAAACACAACCTTTTTTTGACCAGGTTCACTTACACAGGCATGACTAAAAGTGAAATAACTAAAGTTCCTCATCTGAGATCTGCAGAACTGTGTTCAAACCTTCTTGCTTATCTGGCAGTTACCCATCTTATCAGGCAGATCTCTGGCAGTAGCAATCCATCTCTGTAGCCCTCCACCCATTTCACTATGCAGCCAGCTCTGATGCATTTTGCTGCTGATATTTTTCAAAGAGAAAGAGATCGAATATATGAAAAAGAAACAAGCCATTAAAAACCAGACTCCATGCTTTTGCAGAACATGGATTCTTCTGCTATAAAACTATGCTGCTAAAAAAACCACCTGCATTTTCACTCCCTGCCTTTTGTGACCCTGAATACCAAGATAAATCAGAGAGGGTCCAGTTTAATCCACTAACAGGGAGAAATGAATTGGTAGGTGGATTTCAGCCAGGAGTGACTTTTGCATGGGTGAGGGATGATTAGGAGAGACACTCATGTTCCTGACTTGGAGCCTGGCTGCCTTTTATATCCCCATAGTATTCAATGGAAGGCCAGTCTGGAATCACTCTCTCCAGGGACAAAACCACTGACCTTAAACTCTGAGGCCTCTCTGTGTCGCAACTTGAAGACATCTGGGATGGTACTCAGAGTTTAAGAGAGGGTTGGCATGGCCCAAGGCTATTGCTTTGTCCAACTCTAGCCTTACAATTTCTACTGAAGTCTGAGGGAACAGGACCAAAATCAAGTCCATTATTTTGGTGGAGAAAAGCTCATTTGACCTATTATGGATTCCCATGGACAATAGGAGAGAAAATTGTTTCTTGGTAATAAATGGTTGAATCTGAAAGGTGGGAAGTGGCAATATGTATCTACAGAAGCAAGAGTGTTCACTTTGCTTGGAAGGAAACCTACAGTACAAGGGAAGCTGATCAGGCATTGTCCCTGCCAGCCCTTCTTCTGCCAGCCATTGAATATGGCCCTGCAGGGCAATGCTGTCCTGATGTCAGGGTCCCATGGTGGCCTTTGCTGTGCTGTTGCAAAGCAGCACTGTGACAACAAAAGAAATAGTTTTGTGACAGGGTCCTTTATTATTTCTTGGTTATTGTACCTTCTCAAGGTGGTATATGAGATCTTCCAGGACCTCAGATCTCCCTGGGGAGGTGGGCACTTGAAATAAATAAATGGAACAAGGCACTCTCTTATAGATCTTGATTGAAGCACTCAAGTCACTTTTGTCAGGGTCATGGGGCAAATAGGTGAGAATTCCTTTTTATTCCCAGTGGGAGGGTTGAACATAAAGCGTTACCATTCTGTTTTAGTAGGACTTCAATTTTCATGATGACAATCATTTTATACCACCAATATTTTTTAGCCTCTCTTTGAAACTGGTTGCGGGTTTTGAGTTTTTTGAAGGGGAGAAGGGAGATTGTCTGGGAGGGTTGGGTGGTTTTTTTTGTAGAGAAGGAAGAGGACATGCTACCTTTTATTATTATCCCTCCCACCCACTTGTCTGAGGCATCTTTTTCAATAGTCTTCTTAGTCCAATAAGCAGAAACACCACCCTATACAATCTTTCCATGCCGTGCAAACATCAATCCTCTCTTATTAAGCTGAAGCTAAAATGCTCATAGACAAACTGTTACAAAGAAGAGAGCATCCAAGTTGTGGTGGAAAAGGTAAAATGAAGTAATTGCCAAAAACTTCAAGAAAGAATGTTTCTATAGGGAGGGGAGCCCCTTTTTCCTTCCTGTGGCAAGCTGTCACAGGAGGAAGACTCCAAGAAACTTCACTTCACCAATATATATATTTATTTTTTATTTTTAGGCTGAAAATTACCTTTATTTCCCTTGATTCTTGTGAGTTTATTCCAAAGACAGGGAAGAGAAGCTAATACCTATGTCTGCCCAGTTTCCTGCACACACTATCCCTATCTCACAGTGTCACTCTTTTCTGAGTGCTTTCTGAATCTAATTTATTTGCAGTCTCACAAAGAAAAAAAAAGGCTCTTCTTTTCATGTCTACACAGCAACAAGAGAGAGAACTGGAGCATGTGTAGACATATAGGGTGAATTAATCTGATAAAATTCAGGCTTCTAAGTTTAAGCTAGTCACCCAAAGCTCCTTTCGTAGACAGACATCCCATCAATATACAGTCAGTGGTGCTAGAGGTGTAATTCATCTCATTCCAAAGCAGATGCCTAAGGTAGGTCACATTAATCACCTTTGAGGGCTTTTCTTCTCCCCATGGACTGTAGAAAAATCCCACCATGACTAAATCACTTGTAGATACTGAAACCAACATTGACTGAGTGGCTTCTCTCCATTGCACAGTGCCATTCCATGCCTTCAAATGCTTGTGTGAGCCACTCTTCTCCCTGACATCTCTGATGCTGAGGGTTTGCTGTTGCCCTTACTTACTCCAGGAAAGTAAGGCAGGTCCAGCTGTGGACATACAGGGATAAAGACACATGTCTCACTGAGAGTCCCTGAGGCAGCCTAGAAGATCACTGAGAGCAGGGTAGAGCAATATGGAAAAGATGGTGCCCTAATGACATTGTTATCCTGATCTTGGATAGGATAACCAGAGAGCCCTGTGCAGGACAGCACACCTTTATGGAGCCATCCTCTGAATGCATCTTTTGGCAATCAGAGGTGACCTATCAAAGTCCTCACCATTATCATCATCATCACTGTCATCATCATCACCATCATCATACCTGGAGTAACCAAGAGACAGATAAAGCAGATGACAACATGACTGAAGCACCTGAATATAGGAGCTCAACGCTTTTTCTCTGCTATAGAATGCAATTCACTTCCTCTGTGACTCCATTTCCCTCCAGCACCACTGCAATAAATGTCTCTTCTTTCCTCCTCCTCGGATTTATCTCTTGGATGAGGAGAGGAGAGGAGAGGAGAGGAGAGGAGAGGAGAGGAGAGGAGA